>JAQQZZ010016316.1:0-11343 GCA_030265115.1 Mopalia vespertina | reverse complement strand
GGAGCAGTGTGAAGTGGACAATCCGTCGTCATATAAGTGAAATACCATTGAGTACAACGTTAAACCCCAATCAAACATAACAAACAAAAAACTTACTTTGTGGTTCAGAAGAATCAGAAAGAGTTATGACTATTAAATTGATACCCTACTGTTAAAGTATTGTTTATGAATAACATGTAGACATTTAATACTGCTTTTTGTTTTTATTGGTAAGTTAATTCCAATATGCAATTAAAAATTAGACAGGTATGTTTGATTTATTCTCTAAATAATTGTATATCATACTCTAAGTATTAAATGTGGGTTAAAGCTATATTCGAATAAAATTGCTAAAAAAAAATGTCTGCATTATTAAACCGAAAACGTTTATATTGGATTTATTTATTCCTTTGTCTATATACTGCAAAATAGAAAGGCATTGTAAAGGGAGATGTGAAATGTGCAATTCTTTTTCTCAGTTTGTAAACATGTAATTTAACTGTCCGTCACCCATATTATCTTCTGTTGTGTAGACCTAGCACATTGTCTCCCAAATGTGCACACTCAAACTGTTTATGTTTGACGCCATTTTATTTACATTGAATTTTATCAATACAGCTTTAAAAATCCGGCAATCTGATTGGTTAATATAACTGGTTATAGCGATATATGCTATTGGCAGTATCGGTGTGAAACACGAATTCAACATATTTGATACCACCAATCAAAATAGGATGAATTGAAAAACCTGGGTTAAAGACACGTTTTGGTATTTTCTGATATTTGCATCATAACAATTGGTTATACGTCACCTGGCCAATGACAAATACACATATTTATTTTAGTGTCAACTCAATGTCATTCGTTTACATAGAATACATATTTTAAGACTCCTCAGTGATGTTTATTATATGTTTGTCATGTTAAACCTCCCGAGAAAACACAGATAAAAAGGACGACCAAAATTTCATTAAAGATAAACTGATAGGTAAATACGAGAAAAAGGTACTGTTTATTAATTACGCCCAACGCGAGTCATTTTCATATTAGCCAAAGTAGCATTGTAAGATTTCGAAATAATTATAGTCGACGTTTAGGCAGCGGTTCGTACTGTATAGACACATAGACCAAAATAATAGTTTAAATCACTAAAATAATCCAAAAGTGCACATATTGTTTTTACATTTGAATGTTTACGTTTTCCTGTTGGTCTTTAAGTTAAAGCTAATCGACAAGAATTCTTCCTTAATTTTGCTGTAAGAAAGGAATTTGCGGATATGTGACGATTACTGTGTTAGGCTCCCCCGTCATTCTGGTCAGCAATTCCTCAAAACGTGCTTCTAAAAATGAGGAAATAATGCCTTATTAAATTGACACGGGATATTCCGATAAACCAACAAGATGTGTGTCGCCCAGAAAAATGAAAACATTTTAACAGCATCTTTATAGCGTATTATCAGCGCACGAAAACCTTGATCAATATCTGAATGAGGTTGACAGAGATCGTTTTTTTGTGAGCAGACGATCTCTGATCGCCATGCAATTTCTTTGCTCCGACTGCTCAATGTTTTAACAATCGAAAAATATCTTGATATATATATACACGCTTGCATTTTTAAGAGACTCACTTCCAAATTTTCTTACGTATAGGAAAGAGTGCAGCGCTAGCGGCCTGCCAATGTAACATGTCTAAGGGCAGTTGCCATGTGACATGCATCACGTGAAGGTGTTCTGGAATGACGACTGTTTCTAACCAACGGCACGTGGAAACAGACACCTGTTAACAATAATCTCATGTTATCATTCAATATTTTAACATCCGATTGAGTATCCTTAAGAAGGCCTTTATGAGATTTTTATGCTGCAACGAGAACACTTTAAAACTGTAAAAACTGTTGAATAGAAACAGAGAGCCTACAAATGACAAAAGAGAGTTTGATGAATGGGGAAGTTTCGCGATTGTTCCACATCAATTCGCTTTTATCACTGAGAATTGAGACAAATGACTCACCAACTTCCATGGATGGGTAAATCTTGCGCTTTACGTTTAAACTTGTACAGGTTAAATTGTCTCCTTCTAATAAGGATTTGTTTCCTGGCACAATACCGTCTTCATGAAGCTGTCAAATAAGAACACATTTGAAACTTATAAATTGTCCTTGTTTGGTTTACAGATTTTGAAGACAAACTTTAGTGCCTAATACTAGCAGTTTTCTGTCTACGGATTATTTAATATTTAATTATCATCTCCATGCTTTTTAACTACATTTATAAATCATATTTCTGGTATATCATGAATGATATCATTGTAAATTTTAGAAGTTTGAATTGATCTTATTTCAGTATATCGCTTGGTAAATTTCATCAATTTACACATTTGCCGGCTAGCTTTGTATGTTACTCGATGCAGCACTAATGTTCAAAGGAAATCTGTAACAAGCAATCTTGACTTCAATATGATTCCCAACGTATATATACGGCGGGAAAAGTGCACTTCATTGCAGAGGGCCCCGCGTCAGTGGTCCAGTAATTATCGCGTTCGACTGCTGCTAATAACGTGCGGATCGGGTGGCTGACCCGTCTTCGATCTATACCGCACAGGCTCAAGTCTCACAGTGGGCCCCAGATATAAGAGGGAGTCACACAAGGCAGAAGTGTTTTTTTTTTTTTTACGAGATTTCCCCCCGATTTTCATCGTATTAAGCAAAGCAGAGTAAAGAGAGGAAAATCCTACGTCAGTTAAGTGCGAATCCTTTAAATACGACGTTAAACATCAATCAACAAATCAAACAATTCCTTGGCGAAGCTTTTCATTATATTCCCCTGCACAGATCTGGTCCACCATATATATTCTATCGATATTGCTTTAAGATCAACACATTCAAATTATCCAATGATCCTAATCTATATAATTAAATATAGAGAAAGAATTTTTGTCGAGGTGGCTTGTTATAGGAGCATGTCGTGTATCACTTGAGGCGACTGGAAGTCAATACACGGATGTAATTCATTTGCTCATCGCCTACAGAATTCACTCTCTATATCGGGCAACATAACACAACATCGATATGTAGTCTAAAGCTCCATATGGCATTATAGAGACTGGTCAACTATAACTAGTCGGTATATGCATGGTTGGCTCTGATGAGTCTGGTACTAGTCCGCATCGATGATTCCTGTGAATTACCAAGACAAACTTATCTACAGATCTCACTATCGAAAATCAACTTTCATTATTTGAACATTACGGACGGAGTTTAAGGTCGATTTGACCGTTATTAGATTCAACATCAAATGAATTACATTGAACATGAAAGATAATAAGCGGCGCTTGGACTAATGAAGCGAAAAATGTTGACTGGACTATAAACGAAAGCGAAAATAAATAATATAAAGCACTATCAGAAGCGGTGATAATAGACCTCTATTTTCTCTAAGTGGGATATAGTATTGCAGGCTAATAACACCGTAAAATAATAATATCATGTGTTTTGCTAATGATTTATTTAATTGCCCACCGATCTTAATACAGTTTGACAACGAAATCAAAGCAACAGTCAACACACTTAGACAGTGACAAGAAGTTTTCTCGTATGTAAATGTTATATCTGTGGAAAGAAACGGTAACCTATTCTAAATGGTCTTAGAAATGTATCTACAACAGATCCAGGGTAATGATTCAATAGGTATAATGGTCGATTGAATACGATGCACCAATTAAGTAAATGGTTCTGTCGTTAAACGTGTTGTCATGCTTACCATAATGACACCATATGTTAAGAACATATATTATATGGTTGCTGGCTTGTGTAATAAAACAGCTTGTAATGGATCGTTGCAGTAGCGTTACCCCTAGTGTCATAGTGATTTTGTATTGGACCATCATTAACTGTCAAAAGCAACCCTATGTTCTCTTAGTGTCAAAGCTGTGAACTAAGTCGGTGCATGCCGAATTTCAAATATCAAACCAATTCACAACTGCTTTGATATGTCTTTAAAGTAGTTCGGTTGATCACATGATATATTTGCCGCTAAATATGAGGCGAAGGTGACACGTCAAGATGAAAAAAGTTGAGAACACGTGGACAAAATGCGAAGACGTGGGGAGATGTTAAGTGAAAATACAATTGTGCGAATATATGGTAAGCTAGGTGAATAAACGAAGATGCGACACGAAAAGACGAACGTTCGCCATTCGCACCGTATTATCACATTTTTCAATCCGTTTCTTCGCACGATCGCCCTTCATTTTCGCCCCGCTTCTTTAGAAACACGCTTTTGTAACTTTTTTTCCCACCTCCGCATGGTCTCATCTCGCCCCTGCATCTCTGCACCTGGGCCCCACTTCTTTGCACCTTCTCTCGTATCTTCGGACTTTCGTCGGGCATCTTCGGAATTTCGGAATCTTCGATCCTTTACGCACCTTCGCCCCGTATTATCGCAATTTCGCCCTACTTCTTTACTCCTTCGCCCATAATCTTTACTTTGGTGTAATATATCGCATATTTTGGGAATATCGTACATTGTATCATACTGACAGTATATTTAGAAGATGAAAGATATCATTAATTATGCGACTCGCATGCAGTATTGTTGTACTGTGAGAAAAGATATATACTAGAAGGTTTTAAAGCATAAGAGATAACTTCATGACGCTAATCAAGGCCTTAATTGACAGAACAGTTTATTTTGCTGACTATGTGGAAATAGCATGATAGAAATACCGATACAGGAGATAATCATTTCCGTCATTGCCAACAGAGATGCCAGCCTCTCTCTGTGAAATATTAATGTAATATCCGATAAAACTACAGTCAAATCCACAGGGTGATTATAGCAGATTAGAAGACCTAAACTGTTTCATGGGAACCCACAAGGAAACACACAAGAGGGAAGAATATCGAATTGCATGATTGGACCCAATTGTTTTCATGTAATTATAACATATGACATATACCTTGACATTTGGGTTGGAACAGCGATACTAATTTATTATCTATATAAAAGTATTATCTATTTCTATGCACATCACACCGATTCATTAGATGCTATAAATCATCTGATGTTCTAGATAAACTCCCAGAAACAAGCTTCTGAATGACTGAATAGATAGATCTTCATCTAGTTGTTATGGGTAACCTACAGACATCTCGAGAGACAGTAATGTCTATGTACATACTATAGAAATCACTTGATAAATATGAAGCAAACAAGATATTGGACTAGGTTTTTTAAAACACACACACAATCGGGTATTTTAAAGAAATATAAATGCACCAATGAGATCCACTAAGGAGAATAAATAAATAAAATAATGAATTTCGTTTATCCACAGATACATGAATTTCTCAGTAACTCCTCAACTGCACCCTTTATTGCGTTACGAGGCTCGCCCATAATCTACAAAAAAATATTTTCTATTTCTCCATCAAATGCGTTATTTTAATTAAAAATATAAATAATTTAAGAAATAATTCATTTAATTGTTTGCTGTTCAACAATAGTATCACTAGTTTGGAGCATTGAGTCAAATTAAAGAGCCACATGAGAAGAATGATTCATTGCTTTATTGGCGGCATTGATTCATAAACAGTCACCTAAGAGTCTCTTCTACAACTAGTGCCTTAAGTTAAACATTTCTCTGTGCTGTAACAGTTAGAATTTCCATCTGAAAAGTAATTTATGATGCAAAATAATTTGTATTTAATCACAGGGTAATTGAATCGCCAGTTGAAAGCATAAATAATATTCGAGATTAATGTTGTCGCTTAATCTGAATGGAAATAAAAGTCTCCTTATTGTATTCCAAACACTAATCGGTAATTATGTAGGGCTTTAAACCCCCGACAAGACCAGCTGTTTGGACTTTTGCTCAGTTTCCTAGCGGTTGTATGGACTATGACAGTATTTAGGAATATGCGGACCAAAGCTTTACACGATGAATCACTGTTTTGCTCCAAATGCGACTAAGGCACTTTTATGATTTCTAAGACCAGAAAAAACCCACCTCGGATTTGAGGCACTTTGTCCTTCGTGTTAGAACATAATAAAATTAAGAGAGAATCTATTTAAGTCCTAAACACTCTTACACACTTATCACGAAAAACACAGACTGATCTGCACGAAGATTGCCTTACCAGGCTTTCTCTACATATGAAAATAAGAGCGATAGAAGTAAGAAAATAGTTCGTTTTTGTCAGACATTGTTATCTTGAGGATATGTATAAGAACTTTTTAAGTAGAACAGATCTTATATGTATTCTCTATAAATGAGTTATAAAGTAATCAGGTAAAGAAGTGACTCCTATTCGTTTCCATACAGATTCCATTTAAGAGCATACAATATATGTCTCCTGTTAGTCGGAATGGAATCATATATTGAAAACAGGGTTGTCGACTGGAGATTGTAAAATCTTTGTCGAAAGTATTTAAACGTATGGCTTCTGCTTTGCGAGATAGTAATATAGAATAATACAATACATAATCTAATTTGCCGTTGATGAAAGTAATGTCCTGTATTAATGTCCAGAATGGTTCAGCCAAACAAGCTTTAAGGATTCTTGAGAAATCAAGCAATATCATCCAAATACAAATCAGACTTTGGAGTCCTGTTTAGTGGGCTTAGACGTATCAGTAGTCTTTAGAATACGATTACTTCAATCGTAAATCCTAGTGCTATTAAAGTCGGATTGAAGGCTTTGGTTAATTGCCTATTTAACAACTAAACTGCTACAAGTGTATTACAGGTTTCTAGATAACTCAAACAGTACACATTCTTAGCTTGTGCAAAAACAATCCTTCAGAGGTAAAAAGAGGAATTTTCTCGGGGTATAGCTTCTGGGGTCGAAATAATATCAACAGCCATTCAGATTAAAAACATAATTCTGTATTAGCTTCTTTAAGCTGCATTTAGAAATCCGAAGTAAATACTAATTAAAAACAAAATGACCTTATTTCCGATGTCGAATCATAGCTACCGACTTTCTGAGTTAAGGAGAGGACCAGTTGAGTTGGCTTGGGGTTTTCTTGACGCTTTGTTGTCGGAAAGTGTATAAGCCTGAATGTATCCAGCCACGAAAATTATTACCTTGAAAGCCAATACATAAAGCACTGTGTAACTATTGATGTATATATGGTACTAAACTTGTCGCCATATGTCCGTTTTCGTTGATGTAACAATGATGGTTGATCTTGGAAGAACCAAGGTTTTATTTTAAACTGTCCAGACGAAGGACACAGTTAAACTAAAGTGCAGTTCACAAATAATTCGTCCAGTCCATTAACTCTTTCTCATAAGAAACCCATCACTGTAATGGAATAGACATGTCGCCATCTTTGACAATAAGGCATTTCTATCTGCCTGATATGTCTCTGGAGAAAGCAAGTTACGATGTCCTGTCCATTACCAGAAAGCGATATAAATTATATGAAGTAAAGAGATAATATCAAGATACATTATATACACCTGTCTATGGCTGTTTAATGGTATTATATAACGTAACATGTAAAATATATGTTATTTACCACGCAGACAATGTTTAATATCAATAACGTAGCAATTATATGTCTTTCAGTATCGAAACGATTAACGCTAAAACAATCAACAAGTCTGCTTTATTTTACTTGTCTTACATATAAGCGACAGTTTTAATTACGGACGCAACACATCTTCTCGATCCCCGATGCTTTCTGATAAAACATATGCATAACAACTTATCACTAAATATACATCTGTAAAATAGCTGTCGCACGGTGATGGAAGAAATTGCTGAAAAATGAAATACAACAACTTTTCGATAACATATTGTATGCTTGAGTTGGCGGCGGAGTGCCAGCCCAATGAATGAACGACCTAAATCCGATTTTCTCTGTTAAACAAGAAACGATTATTTGTCATTATTTTCCAGCTATGTTTTGGAGGCTCCTATCGCCATTTTCGTCGTCTATAGAGTTGACTTCGACAATCACACTATCATCTATTTTCATAAACTAATTTGTTGCTGAAACTTCATCTATAGCCGATGACAATATTTCCGTCTATTCGAGGAATGCTGACAGATGGTCGACCGGAGTTATTAGGACATTAAGTATGAATAGGAGTTGGGATATTCCCTCTAATATCATTGGAATCTACTGACGATAATCTATGGTGTATTCCGTCAGTCTGTGTTCGATTACATCATAATAACACTAGCCTTATGCACAATAATCATAATCCGTGTTAGTGTTAATCTATGCCAGAGAGACCATCTGTCTGTGATGGATTAATTCGATTAGGTAAATCCTGATTAGGCATTGCTATAACATAACCCGCTGACATAACATGCACAACCCATTAGAGTCCAACAATCAACTTGTCTCAATTCAATATCGGTCTTTTCATGTCTCGTCCACAGTCAGAACAACATGTTTAATATGATAGTAACTACAAGGACAACCAGTGCCTATTATTGCAAAAATGTATTTCCTATGTGTTCTATAACTGACGTGACATAGCCATTTGTCTCCGTCGAGTCCTTCAAGTGTTAATTTTCTCAGTTTTTGTTATGCCATAATTCTTCCAACAAGCCGCATTCTGTTTTATTTTATTTATTTAATTTAGAGTTAACGATGTAATAAGGGTGATTTGACTTAAATGACAGCGTGCTAGCCCAATACGGAGAGGAATCATCCCAAGGCTTTAACGACAACAAACCAGTACACCACAGGATAAACACAGGACTCAAAAAACAGAGACAGGACAACAAATCGGCTTAATTAGGACACTGAGATAATAACTGACATTACGTAAAATGACAAATTAAGACAGGAATGAAACTAATGATGCCGTGCCAATTTTTGTTTGTTTTTGCATAACATAAATGATCCCTTACAGTTCTGAAACCAAATATTGAATCGACTGGAGAATTATATCCAAATTGTTTGTGGCATAACACAACTAACTATTAAGAAAGATCACAAAGCTGCGTTCCAAAGGTTTTTTCCTTAGGGATTTGACACACAGTCTCGTATGTGAATTTGAGACATTAAGGCATCGTGGCAAATTAAACGATTTCGTCGACATCTGGTGTGGCAATGATTGCATTGCATCCGTTATAAATGGATCGCTGTGACAGACTAGATTTTTTCAGATGACTGTCCTTTGGTTTCAAACACGTCTGTTCTGCGTGTGTATTAAATAGATCTATGCTGATTTTAAAGATGTATGTCCTGTGATTTTAAATGTGTATGTATAGCGTTCTATGGAGTCTCGTCTATCTGAGGGTTGTGGTATTTCAGCAGGTCTTGTCTTCAGCCTGTAGAATCTAAGATCATGGATCTCGCAAAAAACTATTTTAGAAAAATACATCTTGTTTGAAGCTATGCGAGATACCGATGATTCTGTCCTGGCTATAGGCTGGTTTTACACCTTAAATTCCAACTGCAGGATCTATTTAGTATGTTAAGAAATAGAATAATAGTACAACTCCAATCGTGGAATAATTGGCTATTTTTCTTACATTTGTCATATTCTAGGAAGCGAGTAATCGATCACTATTATTGCATAAATGTCTGGCCCAAGGACGCGGTGTCATATAACCAGTTGGTGTAATATATTAAACTGATCAGTCTGGATAAGTCCTTTGAGATATTCAGTCTTAGTTTCTTGTTTTCCACATCTAAGATTCTTGTTTTCCACTAAAGTTACCCGGATGATGGATTCTATATGAAACAACCGTTTCCTATGGTGAAGGAATATTTTTTCTTTATTAATGTATCAACTCATTGTTGAAGCATTATTAAACTTTGATTGGAACATTTGAAATCAAAATATTAAGAAAAACGTTTCTGTGTGTGTTTATTTCTGTTCTTTGAAAGGAAAATTGCAAACCCAATTCTTACTCTTAATTCTATCATGTAAACAATACAAAAGTGAAGGATTCATTTGCCATTGTTTGCCTCGTCATGGCGACATTCACACGAATTCCGTCACTTATTCTTGTAATTTGTCCAAGCTGACGGAGGCTGTCCGCCTTAATATTTTACAGCCTTTCAAAATATGTCGATTAAAATTGCGAAAATAGGATTTTTTGTGGAATTGACACATTAAATAACGAAGGATTCAGATGAAAGAACAAGATGTGTATAGTCAGTGGAAGTATAAATATTTCACCAGCATGGCTATGGCGTCATATCGGCACACGAGATGTCCTGATCAATACAAACATGGGGTTGAGACAGACACGTTTTGTGTGAGCAGACAATCTCTGGCCGCCCCGCTGTTTCTCTCTCTATCTCCCAATTCCTTGATGTTGTTACATAAAAGCCGGTCTTAATAATAAGAGATCTGACTTTGTTGGTATCGTTTTGGAGATCAGCTTCCGGATTTTGTAATTTCATATTCGATAAACATGGCCAATAAAACATTAACAGTTGCCATGTGACATGCGCAACGTGATGGCGCTCTGTTTCTTACCAACGGCACGTGGAAACAAACATCTGTCAAAAATTACCCCACATTATCATTCAATATTTTAACAATCACTTGAGAGTATCCTAGAGGAAGTTTGTATGCGATGTTACGCTATAACGAGAACTCTTTAAAATTGTAAAGCTATTAAACTCGAAGCAGAGTGCGTTTTAACGACTACCGCAAATTTGATGAATGAGAGAGTTTCGGGATAGTTCCACATCAATTCATTTACCGCTGCGAATTGATAAATAAATGAGTCACAAATTCAGATGGATATCTAAAGTTTCCGCTGTTCTTTAAGGTTTAGTGTATTTCAGTCAAGTACAGATTTCTGTTCTACAAAAACAACATCAACGAAAAGATCCCCAATAAGATTGAAAGCCCCACTGAAAATTAAATTTATATTTTATACAGGATTAGAAGAAAATGTGTTCACTTCTAATCACAGCTGTTTCCCTCTTATATGACTATTTATAATTAGTTCTAAAAGACCTGACACCATTCCTGTTTCTGGTATGATGTGTTAATATATTAAATTCAGGCCAGAAGCTCTTACCTGTGCTAATATAACCTTTGACCATATAAGTTAGCACTATATCGATATGTTGTCTGAGCTGCAGATGACGGTATAGAGCTTGGTCAAGTATGACCAATCTGTATGCATGGTTGACACTGATGAGCCTGGCTCTAGTCCGCACCATTGGGTCCAGTGAATTATAAAGACAAACAGATTCTAGTCCGCACCATTGGGTCCAGTGAATTACAAAGACAAGCAGATTCTAATCCGTACCATTGGGTCCAGTGAATTACAAAGACAAACAGATTCTAGTCCGCACCATTGGGTCCAGTGAATTACAAAGACAAACAGATTCTAGTCCGCACCATTGGGTCCAGTGAATTACAAAGACAAA
>JAQQZZ010016315.1:0-25110 GCA_030265115.1 Mopalia vespertina | reverse complement strand
ATTGTTTACGTCTGAAGGCTATTCTTGTGTTGATATGATGACGTCATTGGAGCTACATCATTATTAAAATATTTACAACGGACGAAATTTGAATAATTTGCAACAAGTCATACAAAAAAAAGGAACAGCGTTTTGTTTAAATTTGATTTTACCCGAGAAACGGGCTTGTTTGATGTGGGTTTCTTTTAATGCAAATCCGCTGAGTACTTTGGTTGATTTCCACGCATTCGCATAAAACATTCGTCGGTTAACATTACACGTTTTCGTGTAATATTATTGCTTCCATTCACCTCCGAGACAACTGTACCGGTACGGAAAGTGTCAAAAGGCAGTTCCAACATGTACCTACAGCTAGCTCTCTTGCTAAGGGCAGTTTGTTTGAAGAGTAGGCCCATAACAATGCTGTCTTTATTTAGCATGCACTGGAGAAGGATTACCTTTTCAACATTATCAGAACACATCACATGTTATGGAAGTGCTAGTGCCAATTATTGTTGGAATACACCGCCATCTTATAAGTGAAATACCCTTAAGCACTGCGTAAAAAAACAAGCCACTTTACCTGCAGAACGGCTCGTCAATACTTTAGTGAAAGTAACAGAAATCATGGACAAAGGAATATTAACTTGAAATAAGAGTTTATGATAAAATCCCGTAAGTCACTGATATAGTAATGAGTTATATATTAATATTTTTTATTTTGTGTTTCAAGGAAATAAGTATCAGAAGCTTAAAACTTATGTTTTGAAAGCATTGTCATATTCTGGCTAAATCGTAGACGGTCTCTTACAAACAAATATCTCACTTTTCTGTAATCACCAATCGGTGATATAATGCTTGTCAATAGCATGTTAGCGATCTCCTCGACGAAGTTGACGCTGTTAGGAATTAAATTACAAGTCTTTGTCGATAAATCCACTTAGAATTGTCAGTATCAGTGAGGATGAATTCTGTTTTATCAAAATGGATGAATTCTGTTCAGTTTGCCTACGTGATTGTCCTCAACACAGCTTTCAGTTGTGTGCCCTTAGCGTATAAAAAGCAATTTCACAGATAAGCCCCTCTTTAGTCTCTGTGGAAAGGTTAAGAAAAATTTGCATCCACTTGTTGCTTTCCCTAAGGGCGCAAGATTCGTCAAACATGAAATTCAACAAACTTCAGAGAATCGGTTTGTCATCTCCAGCTCTGAATTATTTAAATATATACTATCTATAAATAGTATATCACTGTTGATGAATTATAAATATTTTATGACCTGAGAACGAAGTCAATACCCTGGGCAAAGTAAAATTAATGAATTATTGAGTATACAATCATTCCGTGCATGTAAGGTTGTTTATACAAATTCATTTTAAAATCTTATGTGTCATTTATATTCAAGGATTATGTCGGAACGATAATGGTTCAAAACTGGTGTATGTAGAAAGAATGTTTGCTTCACAAAACCAAAACAAATGGATAGCACTGTCTCCAACGTGCCCTTGCATAACCGATCAGCCTCATGTGATATTTACTTATCCGAATATATCGTTGCCCTGGCACTTGATGGGCTAAGGGGGCAACACGATAACCATTAGTTCCGTCTTGCCATCGAGGATGGTTTCCTTCAGCCTACTCATGAAGACCGTAGGGCACTTGAATATTCAGCCACCCACTTTTAAAAGAAAGGTATTTTTAATGTTTCAGCTAGTCTTTCGCCTTAACACCTTGAGTGCAAAGTAGTCGTAGAAGTGATACACAATGTTAACAAGAGTTTTAATGAACTCAACACACGCCCTCTTAGGGTGCCAAATAGGCCCGTATTGTACATGATAACCATAGTAACCACAGACATGCCAAACTATGGTATGCAACGACCCATAATCTAAGGAAGTATGCAACAACAACAAATTAATAATCAATAATAGCAAAAGCAAAACTGCAGTTGACGGTGAATTTTCATAAAGATAGGCCTTATAGTTGTCGAGTTCTGCTCCGAGAATCGAAATTTAATTCTGTTTATGACCAAGTCCAACGTTTTATCCATAAATTAAAAAAACATGCAGAATCCATAATAGCAAAAGTTTGTTTGATTGATTGGCGTTTAACGTCGTACTCAATGGGCTTTCACTGATATGACGATGGATTGTGCACTTTGTTTCCTTGCCTAATTACGGCGGAAACCTCGTAAAAACCAACCCCGTGATTGCCACATCGTGTGACTCACTCATATACCGGATGATCGACATACGGACTCAATCCAGTGAACGGTAGGCTACATCGGCCGCGGGTCCCCCAGGGCACTTGATGGTTCAGCCACCCACTCCCCTTGTTTTTTGAAAGAATGGTACTTTCAATGTTTCGGCTAGTCTTCACCTTAACACCTTGAGTGCAAAGTAGTTGTAGAAGTGAAACACAATGTTAACAATAGTTTTAATCAACTCAACATACGCCCTCATATAGGGTGCCATAGAGACCCATAATGTACATGATACCCATAGTAACCACAGACATGCCAAACTATGGTATGCAACGAGCAATCTTCTAAGGTAGTATGCAACAATACAAATATTATTAATGAATTAAAGCAGAAACACAACTGCAGTTGACGGTGAATTTTCATAAAGATAGGCCTTATAGTTGTCGATTGATGCTCTGGAAACAAAATTTAATTCTGTTTATGACCAAGTTCAACTTTATATCCATAAAATTAGTGAATCCGTAATAGCCAAAGACACAACTCCAACCGATGGTGAATGTGACTACCAAGTTTCATAAAGCTCGGTCTGATCTACTCTAGAAATGGATTCGGCAAAACCATAATACAAACGATTTTCATCCAGCATACAACAAAAAACAAAACAGAATTGACAATAAGTAAATTGAAAACCCAAGTTCAGTTTGGAGATCCACAAAGATTGTTTGATTGTAGTTTAACGCCGTATTCAAGGTTATTTCACTCACATGACGGTGTACCAGCTCAATGGGCGGAGGAAACAACCCTCGAAGTCATTGGCATCAAATAAAGACTAGACAGGAAATCACAAACAGATCCGATCTATGCGGCCCCTTAGCTCTGAAAACACAAGGGCAACAGGAAGCTAACCTACCAACCCTCTGGATAAGGGTAGTTTGTTACGAGAGTAGCAATGCTGTCCTCACTAAGCAGTGGAGGAATAGGAACTTTCCAGCATTATCGAAACCTTTCACATGTTTTGGTTGTGCTAGTGTCAATTATTGGTGGAACACACCGCCGTCATATACGTCAAATACCCTTAAACACGGCGTAACACACAAATCAATCGATCAATCCAAAAAACCTCTGCAAAATCTACAAAGAGTAAAGAAATAATTAAAAACGAAACAAATTCCATTTCATTAAACGCTTTATTGTTTTCCTCTACAAATGTAGACGAATGCTCATGGTAAATTAACATATTAAAGAACAATGCCTCATTATAGCTTGTAAAACCACGCCATTTTGAGGCAAAATAGAAGGAACTTGTTGTGCTTCCTATATACAGAATAGCTATCCTTAGTTATGGCTTTGCTCAAATATTACCAACTGTATAGTACAGATCATAAAATACTAACAAAAGCATGTTTTTTGAAACAGCAGATATTATACAATCCTCTAATTTACAAGATATAACGAAAACATGAAAAATAAAATTAATTTTCTTATCATTAATGAGTTACAGAATTTGCCAAATGTACAGAACCAAACTAATACAGCAAAGCAAAAAGCAAGGCTTTCTTTACACATATCCACTCACAACAACAACAGTTTTAAGTCAATATTATTTTTACAACACTTCTTTGAAATAACCGGTTCACAATATAATAGCAAAACAAAACAAAAAGAAAAAAAATCACAGAATAAAAAGGAAACTGTTAAAATATTCCAATATATCAAAATCGACTTAAGCTGGATTTCTTTGATGAACTGAAACAAAAAGGTTGGATATGCATAGATAACAGTGATAAAATGCTGAGAACCCATATGTACTACACAAAGCAATTCGCCACCTTATAAAATAATTAACCAATTCACTTGTTTGCTTTACCTTGGGTTAATTAGAATGGCTTGATCACCTGAGAGAAATGATGAAGTAACTATTTTGGGTTGCGAAACATTCTTAACAAATTTTTGAGTTGATATATTTGATGTTCCATAATTTTGGAAAATATGGAAAGTATTGCGTTGTATATAGAAAGTGAGAAAAACAGTGGTTTCTGGTCAGGAAAATAATAGTGGATATATATCTATGGTATTAAGAAAATATAATGTAACATTATCATATCATTAATAAGTAGGTACTTTCAGTCAGTAGATTCTACATCAAGCTGAGGTAATTTAATGGAGTATTATGCAGAGAAACGTATAATAATGTGAGAAACGAGAATCTTGAGTCCAAGCTACATAATAGTCAATGCATTGCATCCAAAGAGAAGTTAAGTTAAAAGGGTGAATTGTGGTCACGAATGGCTAGAAATAAAATTATATCATAGTTTATTGATTGTTTAAGGTTTTCTTATTTATTGGACTATGAAGTACTCCATCACTAAATGGTCTCACGTACACAGCCGTAAAGCAGAAATGTTTTTGCTCGATCAGAAATTAATATTCCTGAGAGCTCCAGTGTTTAGTGAAGACAGCATGCCTATGGTGTGTCTTACTGTCCTCAGCCAGACTTAATAGCCATGCTAACACAACAGTTAGTTGTGAAATGTTTTTACTCAGTCGGAGATTAATATTCCTCCAGTGCTATTAAAGTGAAGCCAACATGCCTAAACTGCGATTTACCCCCACCTTACATCATACTGAAACGCTACTTCATCTGTTGGACAGAACATTTTTGGATAGATTATAGGGTTTTTAATGGTCATGGGCTGATTCCACAATGCAATATCTGACTTTAGCCAAAACTTGGACGAACAAATTTCCTATTAATGCGTACTGGTTATTTTGTCTTTTTCCAAAGGTTTGTTTGTTTTGCGTTTAATGCCTTATTTCGTTTTACTTTAGTTCACTCATATCATGGAATGGAATCATATGAAAAGGAGTGAAGGAAATCACCAATCACCATCATCAAAGAAAAGACCAGACAGTTGCAAAATTCAATACAAAGGCAAGCATATCAGACACATATTGCCAATTACATGTAGATCCACCAGGGCAACTCCCAACCACCCATGGAAGCTAACAATAGGAGGATAATTCTTCCCTAAGATTATAAAAATAAGCCATTTAAGAGCATTACCAATATTGAATAAAGTCAAAGATCGTTTTATGGAACTGGCCTAAATTGATTCCAGCTCATTTTCATGTATTAGCTGTAATTATAATTTTCTCAATGTGACAATATTTTGTGGTTAAACTCTACCTTTGTCCTACACACAAAAGTCCAGGAATTTTTGTTTTGTAAATTTGGGTTGACAAGTAAAAGAATTGAAACAAAATATAATCAATATATATACTCTACTCTCCTAGAACATGCCATTTTTAGTAGTTTACACAGCAGTTTCTCCACATCATTTCTTCTGATAGGTGTTTTTCGTTACAACCTAAATGGCTTAATAGGGTCCCATTGGACAAAAATCAGTTGATGGCAAGATAACTGTTGAGCATTTTCAAATAGCGAAATCTCTCCTGTAATTTATATATTATCTGGTTGTATTTATGGGTAATGAGATATACACAGACTGAGACAACAATGTAAAGCTTCAAAGATAAGCCCACTTCACTTGCATATGCACAAAAAGTTCTTTGCTGATATGCTAGTCATAATCAAATATGCTGTGCTTCTTTTCAACTTCTTAAGTACACATTCATTTTTCAGTTGACCATGTCAGTGTGTTGGCTTTTAAGTTGGCGTTTTTTCAACTTCTAAATGACATACAATTGTTAAGTTGATCCAAGACTAGAACATAGAAACAGGCTTAAAACCAAATATATTTCCATAGAATAAGCAGCAGAATGTTTTTGTTAAAATCCCATATCGTTTAAGTAAACACTTGGCAATTCAGAAACACTTTTGTATATACGATGTAAAGGCATCAAGAAAACAATCGGAAGATATTCCTTAATTCTTGTTGAAAATGTGAAATCCAAAATTGATTACAAGTGCGTAAATTGTTCAACACAGGCAGATGGAGCCTTGAGCTAGATTCTCTTGCCACTTGTTTGTTTATAATATGTAATTTGAGGAACTTTTATTTAAGGTACCTAGTAGTGCCTACACCTCACAACAATAGCAACACAGAGACTGATCGATTAAAGTTCATCACCACACTAAGCACACAAGATAAAATGAAACTATTCATCTATCAAACTCTGTCTTGTACAGCAGGAACTGGAATCTTTGGAGCATGTTTGGGAGAAGGGAATTTTGTTTTCTGAATAAGCCAATCAAAAGCGTGTAAAATTTTCTTAAGATGCTTGGTCTCCGTAATGCCAAGTTTACGTAGTTCCGTCTCCTTGAAGTAAAGTACCTGAGCCACAGATGTAAATCCCTGCATGTTAAAAGTGTCTGTATACTTTGGAAGTCCAATGCTTGATAAGAAATCGTGCATTGTTAAAAGACGGATGTCATAGGGTCGTTTGGACTGTTCTATTTCATTGTCATTAGTAACATTGTCTCCAGACACTTCAGTCTGGCCTACAGTTGTTTCAGCAGTTGGAAGTCTACCATCCTTTTTAATTGAATTAGATGAGGTAGATTTAAGAGTGCCATTGCAGAGTTTCTTGGCATTGTCAATATTTTGGGAATGAGAAAGAGTGTTAGCATCACAGGAGGATCGTGGAGCGGGCACTGGCTTGGGTTTCTTTTTAGGGGAAGTATCAGATAGATCACTAGATGTGCTTTCGGAAATATCAGAGAAAGCACTTTGTCCATTATTAGAAGAAGCAACTTGAAGGCTTTGTTTAGACGTTTTACCACTTTGGCTGGATGATTCCAGAGAACCATTTGATGTCTTTTGTCTACCACCTTTCTTACATGTACCACTTAATGCTTTTTTATCCTCTGTCCTTGTGCAGCCAGAAGTTATAGCACACACTTCTTGATCTTCCTCCGTGAAACTACCATCCTCTCTGGATTGTCTCTGGTGATTTCTGGAAAGTTTCAGTTCTTTATTTTCACCTGTTAATTTGCAACAAGTCACTCTACTCAGCAGTGTCTGTCCTTTCTTACAGTCTTTGTGAGGTAGATTGTCATTGCTATCATAACAGCCAGAATCTCGACTGGCTGGTTGGGAGGGCACAGTTGCTTGGGATATGGAGGAAACTGTAGCGGGGGACAAACTTGATGGAGTATCAGAGGGGGTGGCACATGAAGCATCACTACGAGTAGCACCATCAGATACATCAGGGGCTGAAAATATATAACAGATGAAATCAGATTTGATAAAAATAAAATTAAATAATAGATGCATTTTGTTAAAAAAATTTACATTAAAGTTTTTTAAGTAAGATTTGTCAAGTGTCACTTCAAGTGTGAATACCACTACATTAACAATTTATATATCAAATGACTTTGACTTTGCCCAAATCAGTAAAATGTTGTATCCTAAGTACAAGCAGGTAAGACTGGTCCAATTCCCAGTCTCTAAAACTGTAACTAAAGTCATTAGACTATTATGTCCATGTTAGCTATGTATCACAAAACAATTTCAGTGCACCTGAAGGTAACTATCGTCATGTTCAAGGGTATTTCACTTATATGAGGGTCGCTGAAAGCTAAGCAGAAACTTACAGTCGTAATCCATGAGAAGTTCAGCGGCTGTGAGAAGTTTAGCCCTTTGCTCAGGATCATGGATGTTTAACTCATTAAGATCATCCTCAACAATATCAACAAAGGTATCCAGATGATCATAGCCGTTCAACAAGAACACTGCACTCAAATGCTGAAAATAATAACAAACACCAGATATTAAATAAGTGGTAATAATCCACATACAGTATCACATAATATTCCACTGGACATTCTAAACGTAATGTCAGGGGCTTGATGAGGCAAACAAACTGCCCTAACCAGACATCTTCCCCAGGCAAGTCTGATGTCTCCATGGAGTTGTGTCATAAGCCTTGCCACACTTACCCTGTTGCAGCGGTCAGATCAAAGCAAATTGAAAAAAAACGAAGAGGCCAATCAAACACATCAGCCACTTTTCAAACAATGTAACGCCTCCGCAGAAATATCATGGTAAACAGCAGAGAAAGACAATATTTTTTTCGATCACTGGCACTTATTATGCTCCTTCTTGTCTGTTACAGTGGCATGATGAAATTTTTCTGTACTTTGTTTTTAATGGGATTTTAATGTATTTCAATGTTCGGCCTATCGCAGAATAATATAAGGCATCATTGTGACACCCTGCTGCACATTGCCGATTACTCAAACTATAAGGGATAACTCCTCCTTGCTTGACTACAAATATGGCCCAAGTGTGACAAGGTGTGGAATAGAGTTTCACGTCAGAACACACCTTGTCTCGAGAAGACCAGAGGGCTAGGGACCATTGTAGTTTGTGCATTATATCGCATGAATCAATAGTAACCTGTACATACATGTGTAAATTTTGAATAAATGAAGAGAGCTTGCCTTCACCAGGATTAGAACATGTAGGTCCCTGTACATGTAGGTGTATAACAAAGTAATAAATGTTGATAAAGGATGGACAACCCCTTTGAGGGTCCAATTTTTTTACATTTTTTGAAATATTTCTTTCTTAGAAAATTCTGTTTTCTGTCATGTATTTAGTAAAAAAAATATACAAAAATTCCAGTTAGAATTTATTTAATTTTAAGTCTTAGAATTTTGATTTAGTTCTTTAGCTGGATGGGTTTTGCATGATTTCTAAGACTAAAAAAAAAAATTAATTTGTCAACTCTGTTGTCTCTTTTGAGCAACACCCGTGAAATTCTGCATGCATATTACTATTAGTGGCATAATAATCTAGTAACGGGTATCTCAAATTTTGACCCTAGAAGGGGTTGTCCATCCTTAATGTAGAGAATACACATGTAAACCAAAAGTGGTTCAATGGTAGTACAGTAACTTAAAGCGATGCTCCTGGTTGCAATAACTCTTATATCCCTTGAAAGGTTGCCATTAAATATACTTAAATATGGCATCGACTTATCGTTTCTTCGTTTTATCAAATCACCTGAGGGTAACAAATATAGACCTACCTACGACCACTGGTAGCTGTCTTGCGACTTACACTCTTGTGTGTTACGGGTTAATAAAACATTACAGCATTGTGAATTTAAACCAATTTGAAAATCTTGCAGAAAGCAATACAGTTTTGCTTTGTGGAATTGTAGATTTGCCCTTTAAAGCTCTGGCTAGAATGGCTATTTGATGTCCGAATGGTTGCACACTGTTGCTGAGTATAGAGTGAGTTACCACATGTGTGAACTGTCAAAGGTAAACCTTACCATAAACAGTCGACTATAGGTCTCGTGACGTAGGCCCCTAATGCGACAAGAAAGATATTTGATTGGTCAATATTTCTGGAGCTCTTCAGTTTAGTGATTAAAGTAGCAAAACATGGCCGCCTGGATGAATTTAACTGTAGTTTAAGCATTACCCAATGTTTAAGATCCAATTATAAAATGGATATAGCTCTATTAGAAAATGAGAGAGCATAATTCAACACAAGCAATGATGCCCGTTTTACCTATATGCATTTTATTGCAGAGAGGAGCATCGCTTTAATATACCACTATTGAATGTTTAATTTCTGAGATCTTATGATAGAAACCAAAACAATGAAGTTATGAAATGTAAAGTAAACACTCATTATATATAGAAGAAATATTGTCAAAAATTAACCTCTAAACCAATTCTTTTAAGGAGCTCCTCAACTGTTTTTGGTTTTGGTCGTTTGGAATTTCGTCGTCTGGATCCCTTTTCCTTTTTTGGGCTTCTGAGAGTTTTATCTGTGACCATTTCCACATGTGAATATCTAAAAGAGCCCACCTTATGCTCCAGAACTCCTCTACACAACCCAGACTGTGTTATTGTCAATACTTGAATGATATCACCAGACTGGAAAAGGACAGAATTTAAGAAGAAATTAATATCACATCATACATGTTTGATTGAAGAACGTTTCAAACAATTGTAAGTTTCATCATGCAAAAAGCAATAATAGAAACCTGATTTTCAGTCAAATAAACCTGTAAATCTGTTAACCTTGTCATGTATTATACTTCCGACATTCCACATTTACTAGTTTGTGTATTTTTTGTTTGATAGTTTGATAGTTTGATAAATAACCTTACATAAGGTTATTTTATTTATATGGCCGCATACCAGCCCAATTGATTCAGAAAATCTCCAGTCAACACTACTGGCAAGAAACAATGATAGGACAAGACATCACAAACACATAGACCTCATGTTTATCCTTATACTAAAACAAGCCTTCAGAGTAACTACAGAATAGATAATTCATAATGGCATTGATACTACAGGCATACACCTACCTTAAGTTGCAGCATGTCTCCTTCATGTTCAGGGGAATAACTGCGGATTGCTCTAGCAAACCCTAGAAATGGACCCTGTGGTAAATGCATAGGAGGCGGCTTCTGTCGAGGATAAGTATTCTGTCTAATGTCTGAAACACAGAAATGTTACTTTTATAATAATTAAACGTACCTACACAGGTTGTCAAACATTTTAAATGCTGGATACTTGGGGTTTTTTTTCAGCAAAATTCTGACATACTTTGCATGTACTCACAAGATTTTAATTTAATTCTGAATTTGTTTAAGGAGGATAATACTCAGTCAGAAGACTACAAGGTGGTCTCCTAGCTCAAAAGACAGCAAAGCAATAGAATAAGAATATCAAAAACATTAGCAATAATAAAATAATAAATCACAATAATAATATAGTAAATCATGACAAAAAAGCTAAGTACCCCCTCTCCTCAAAAAAAAAAATTAAGTCATATCATCTCATAAGATTGATGATACCAAGTTTATATTTTTATTGTAGAAAAAGAAACTGTGCTTGCCTCCAACGGGATTGGAACTCTGGCTTATAGATATTCATCTCCTGGATTTATTTTTCCATTATTGGTACATAAGTGTAACATTCAAGAGGACTAATAGCATTCCAGTGTAAATATATACATGTATGACTGAGCCGCGACACTACCCAGTTCAATTATGAGAAATGAAGGACCAAAAGCTTACTTGGCCCATTGTCCAGACTGTCTATGGAACTGCCTGACTTGATGGCACTACTACCAGAATCTATTTCCTCTACAGTCTGAAAAAATCAATACATAACGTCATTATCTAAAACATCTTTTCTTTAATATTACATCTGATACATCATTCAAAGGTTTGATTTTTAAAGTTCTTATTTTTTTTGTATTTTAATCTGTGAGAAGCAATACATTGATTCCACATTTAATAGTAATGTCATTTATCATGTTGATGATTTTAACATTTTTTCAGGTTTAACCTGAAACATACCAATGTTTCGAACATAAACTAGGAAAATATCCTGAAGACTGCTTGGACATGACCTTCATTAGCATTGTGAATTTCAGTAAAAAAAAACAAATTCAATTTACCGAGCAATTTCTGGGTTTATTTTTGGCACATCTGAACGTTGTCATAGCTGGAGAAGAATCTGAACTCATGGACACCGTTGAGTTTGTGCTGGCATAAGACATGTCACCGTTCCTTGTTACAATCACGTCTGTCGGGTAGGGTCGCGTCAACCCTGAACAGTCTAAAGAAGCTTCAGATTCAGAGGAAACTATTGATGACTTTGATGAGGTTCTTTGAAGGATAGCTTTGATCTTCCCACAGACTTTACTTTTCTGCTTCTCTGGAGTGCCACAGGGCTCTGGTATGAGTGTATGAATATGCGTTGGACTGTGTTGGAAGTTGTACCTAACGTGTGATGGAGAATAGAGCCAGCCAGGCACTGCAGTCGGGTAATGGTTGATAGGGGAAGCGGTGTTTGAAGGGTGCCCTGCGTATGACCTGCTACTGGGTGAACATGACATTGCTCTAGCCACTTCAGGTGAATGTGGCACCTGGTCGTGTTCCATCTGACTAATACTATGGTACCTAAGATAGTGGGGGTGATGGCTACAACTGGCTGGGGAATTCCTGCCACTCAATGTACGATTGCCTGGCTTCTCATAGTCATGGGGAAGACCTCGGAGACAGGCTTCACATTTGCCAGGTGAATCTACAAAAAAGACAATAATATGTACAATAAGTTAAATAAAACAACTTCAATTAAACATAATGATCTCATCCCAATAGAGACTATTCATCTTGCTTTGTATTGCTCTTCCTAATTATAGTATAAAATCAATAGAATTCATTGGTGGAAATTTACACTTATTTTACTCATATGATTGCGTGTCTGTCCAATGGGTGATAGGACGCATCCTGGACAACACTAGTGATAAATAATGACAAGACAGGACAATCACAAGACACAATACAATCAGAGCACCATATTCATTACAAAGCTTTTGGTACAATTAACATTGAACAGAAACAAATTTGTCTAAAAACAAAAACAAAGCCAGTAAATCGTGTTACAAAATACAAGTTTTATTGTTTGAAATGCTAAGAGTGCTGAAAATGTTGAGCCTAAGCTATAAATTTTTAACATAAAGATTATCCATTCATCTTACCTATATAGTTACCACTATTGGATTTGGTTCTATTGGCATCTTTTTTCTTTTTTCCTTTTAAAGTTTTGTTTGTACTGTCATAACAATCACCATTTACATTTTCCTGGAAAAGAAACAGCATTTATATGAAATATTTAACTTGATCCTTTCCCTCTTGATGGCATTATTGAGGGCTATTTGTGACAGGGTTTATGGTGACTGTTATATGATGAGTTCAATGATGTGTTCAAGTGCATTACACTTGTATAGAGGCAGCTTACTCAAACAGTGAATAGATGCACCACACAAGCTACTCATGAAGTGTTTTTCTCTGTTTGAAAATTAATGTTTCTCTAGTGCTAAATAAAGATAACATGACAAGGTTTGAAAGATAATGCCCTTACTAGGGATTGATATTCACACTGGTCAATAATATGAATCATATAATAACGATTGGTTAATAGCACACTATTAAATTAAAGTGACAACTGGCCAAAGTCAGTAACCTACATGTAATCAATTATTCAATTGGTCACTCAGTAAGATTTAGCGAAGAAGCTGGCATCGTGTTGGAGCTGTTAAGAAAGTTTTATAATTAAATTCACTTGTTGCAAGGTCTCTTAAGTAAACTTTCTTAGTTATATTGGTAAAGTATACTTTAGTGCCAAAATATGTTGAGAAATCAATACTGGATCCAAAGCTCAAGACTGATCAATTACCCTTGGGTACCTTTCATGTTTAAGAAGAGCTGGCTTTGTTCCATCAAGTATTTATACAATCACTGCCATTGATGCAATTCACTCTACAGGGACATTCAATTGAAATGCAGATGATCGTAGGTCAACATTGTATTTACCGAACGGTGGTTGAAACCGATGGCTGTGAGCATGTTCATTACACAACTCAGCCCAACGCCTGCCAGCACAAGCGCTAGATCAACGGGGAAAGTACCAAAGAAAGCAAACACAATATTCCACCTTGTCAATTCGGTACGAGAATAAATCAGACTTTTCCAGCCCGTCCTGACTTAGCCGCTTTGAAAATCAATCCGCACCTACTGGTTTAGGGAATTGTGCAGTTTAGAGCTTATCCCTATCTCGGCACTGTTGATTCTAGCTCCAAGCTGTTGTAAGAGTCTCGTGAGATGTATGTGGCAAACTCGTCAGTAACACACTAAGGTCAACCCAGGCCATCACTGCATATTTATTAATAAATTGCTTCAAATGAAACCAATTTGATGTTGGTACAGCAAAATAAATTTACCATTCTATCAATCAAGTATCAGTTTATTTCAGTTTATTAAATGCTCATAAGAAAAATTATTATGAGTCTGCTAGAGTTTGAACACCGAGTATACTTTGACTGACCAGAACAACATTGTTTATATAATATAGTAAGCATAAACTGACCAGAACACTTATCCTATCCTTTTGCACAGAAATAAAACACAAAACATTCCGAATAACAAATAAGATATGTCCATGTGCTGGATGCTTATGTTTGGCAAACAGTGTGATATCAAAAAGATGATCTGTTTAGAATTGAAGCAATTACATGGAAAATAACTACATTGGTAACAAAAGATGATTTTCTCCAGGAACACTGGAGTTAGGGCAAACCCTTAAGAGAAATGCCATCAAAACAAATTACTTAGTGGCATGGAAATATGTGTGCCGCCAGCAGAGGCAGACAGATTATGCTTCCTTTATCTCGAGCAGATTGGTAGCACCTGGGCAATTCCTGTTTCACAAAAACTCTGTTAGAGTTTCCCACCTTGTCTGTTCATGATAACATATCCGGAATTCTTTCTCAACTCAAGTAAACCAATATTTTGCCAAAGATAACAATGCTATGAGAGTTGCATGAAGACCAATGCTGCAATTTCTATCAAAAATCCCTTAAGCCCTTTTTTTCAGTTTCTGTATTTAGCAGGGAGTGATTACTTAACCACACCACCAAATGTTTAAACGTTCCTTCAACCCAATAACTGGTTGTTTTGTTGAAAAAAAATATAACTGCTGTATTTTCTGAAGTAGGTGAATTTATGGGTAGAGTGGAAGTTGAGCCGTATCCTTTTTATAATGAAATACAGCAAAAAAGTGCTTACAGCGGTTCCAGATATCTGTATGTCACTAAAGTCAAAATATGAAGTTAGAAATTACACAGATTTTACTTTATTACTTCTATTGACCACTTAGTAGAATGATTTGTTTGTTTGTTTGATTGGGGTTTAACGTCGGACTCAAGGGTATTTCACGTATATGACGACGGATTGTCCACTTCACACTGCTCCTTGCCTTTTTACGGTGGAAAACCGGGAGGAAACCTCGTAAAAAACACCCCCGCTATTGCCAGAGCCACATCTTGTGACTCACTCATATACCTGAGGGTTGACAGATGGACTCAATCCTGTGAATGGTGCATTGAAGTAGGCTCAGAAAGTGCACTCGCTAACCACTAAGTCCCGGCCGCGGGCCCTTAGTAGAATGAAGACAATGTACAAATATTAAACTCAATAGTTGAGTAATAGGACTTTAAGG
The DNA here is from genome assembly GCA_030265115.1 of Mopalia vespertina. NCBI lineage: Eukaryota > Metazoa > Mollusca > Polyplacophora > Chitonida > Mopaliidae > Mopalia > Mopalia vespertina. The sequence continues at coordinate 9,928 of JAQQZZ010016315.1, read as the reverse complement.
TGCTGTCAAAAATATATTGTTTTTTGGAATCAACACAGGCTCTTTAAGCTAAAACAAATTGAATAATTCCTAACACTCACCTTTCCCTTGGAGCACTGGTGGTTACAAACATCTAACCTCTTGTCCGCCTCAAACTTTTTCACCTACAAGGAAACAAAGTAAAACACTTGATACTTTTTTCACAACCATAGTTTAAGCTAGAAGAGTAGAACAGGGTGTCTTATATCAACATTTCTATATAAACAGGACATTTCAATCTACATTACATTTGATCGTTTGGGGAATCTCACCTATGCTGCAGGGATTTCATATATTTTTTTAATGAAAGATAATAAAACATATTGTTAACCTTTATTATAATTGCCATTTAAGTAAAGATTTAATTAATCACCACAATTACAGTCACCAATTGTTGGTGCTATGCCACGTCGACAGAAAGCAGAAGAAATTATTACAGTGTTGTGTTTGGTGTCTTATGCCAAATTAAAATTATTTCATTCACAATGGTCTAGTAAAATGCTGTCATAGTGCCACTGAGCCCTACATAGTACTGTCAAAATATGAGGACATCACGAAGAGCATTAATCGTTCTAAAAAGCTTCATGTTGAGTGTTAAGTAAGCTAGTTTGATGGGGTTTTTATGTCCCACTTAAGGTTATTTCACTGGTTATTTTACTTATGTGAAAGTGTACCAGCCCATTGGTGAAGTAAACCACCATGCATGTCATGGGTAACAAACAAAGACAAGACCGGACAATCAAGACACAAAACAAAGACATCACAACATATCAATTTAGTGCTGCGAGAGGACCAGGGCAAAAGGAAGCTCCCTCTAACCACCTGCTAAATTGAGAAACTGCTAAATTGAGAGAGAGACATGATTGATTGATTGATTGTTGTTTTATGCCGTGCTGAAGGGTATGTCACTTATAAGACATGGGTGGATTCCAACAGTAATTGACACTGGCACAACCATAACACAATTTCATTCCATAAACAGCAAAATCATTATGTCACTAGCCTCAGTAAATATTGAGATAATTTGACAAGAAACCTACCACTTCCACAGCAGTCTCTGTAGAGATGGTGCCATCTTTAACCAATAACATCAAGGCAATACGGTCCTCATCAGCCATGGTTATTTCACTAGCATTCAGATCACCTGATTTTAATAAATTAAGCGTGAATTAATAATAATATATATAATTACTAAAATGTAAAATCCAATTAAAAATGAGCAGTATAACTTCAAAAAGATGATATATTACGTGAAAACAATAGGACAAAAATAACTTGTATACATGTAATACTATACTCAGGCCTGTGCTGTAATCTTTTCTGGCATAACCTCAAAATCGGTCCTCTAAAATTTTGTGAGGTAACCTAACATTTGCATTTTCCCCTGGTTTGCTGATTTTTTCAATACATAAATGTGCCTTGGTGAAAAATAAAGCAAAATTGCTTTAAAACACAAACTTAATTGATTATCGGATGACAAATGTGGTCAAAATCAGTAGCAAAATGCAAATCTAGACGAAGACTGCAAACAATTAGGTCCTCCTAAATTAAGTTTGCATAACCATGGGGAAACCCTGTTCTGACCGTTCTCCCCAACAGCACGGGCCTGATACTATAACAAGATATTGGATAGTAAAAAAATCCAACAGGAATATGGCAACTGATGGTTGATAACAGGGGACAGAATATTTACACAAAATGATATGCAATGACTCACATAAGGACAAAGTGAAAAATATACAGCATGATATTTAATGAAAGGTTCCACTGCATGATTTAAAAATATGAAAAATAAAAAGCATGATATTTTCTGGAGAGAACAAAGCCTGGTCAGTATTTGACAAATGAAAAAACTTTACATTTAAAATAAGATGACATACATTTTATAGACATAGAGATAAAAATGGGTGCCACCTTTTGGTTTTGCTTAGGGCCTTTAGCTTACAGGACTTTTCTATCTCAGCTACAGATTTCAACTCAACCTCCCCCGAGTAGAGGCACACAATCTTATAAAATAAGATACTGATACAGAAAAGATAAAGTAGTAAGCTTTTAAACAATATATTTCAACAATTATGTGTTTCGTTTCATCTCAATAACTCTAGTACCTTTGTGTTGCCTATATCCGCTCTTTTTCTGTGATCTCCGTACGGTATTATTCCTTGAAAACCAGCCTTTCTTTTTCAGTGTCCCAGATTCCAACAGACTCTTGTCATCTGCTAATGTAAAAAAACATACACATTGTAACATGGGTATGGCCAAACTGCCAGACAAATTCAACCTTTTATATTACACCATTAAATTAGCCCAATTTGTTATATTTTATAATAATCGGGAAAAAGAACATCTGATGCATCTTTGCTAGCCAAGAGTTTTATTCCATGCTACTCTGCATTACAACCCTTGGCGGATTATTTGCCAAGGGTTGTTGGCACCCTCTCCATATATACAACCAATCAGAAGTTGTGTTACGAGAGGACTCCGCTGGTAAGAAAGCAGCGAAAGTCAATAATGAAAGTGGGTGAAGTGTTGTCGAAAAAGGGATATGTTTGGGGTATTCAACCAACTGAATGATAGTATTGCATATGTACCCATCCCTACAGACACCCTCTCCATATATACCCCAAATAGTGCTTTAAAAAGTTAAACAGATTGTCAAAACTTGAGTATAACATTCAACATATGTTATCAGGGCTTTAGCTCGAAACTTGGTCATTTTATCCGCCAGGGGGCGTAGCTGTAATTCTATTTATGTGTGATTTATTGGCTAAGGGTTGTAATGCAGAGTAGCTCCGAATTAACTTTTGGCTAGAAAAGATGCATCTAATGTAGCAACTGGTAATTAGGTAGGAGGAGCTTATCAAATGATTTATATGCAGGCAAAATTTGAATGATTTAATACTGTTGAAATTTAAAACAAAATAACTGAAAAATGAGTAGTTGCTTAACAATGAGAGCTAACAACCAAGAAAGAATAATAAGAAATAGAATCTTGTGGATCAGATGCACTGAAGTGATGCATAATAACAATGTCAGAATTTCCAAACATGATTTCCATCATAGGTGTTGTATAGTTTTGAATGATATACAAGACCTGTAATAAAAGGCATAACATTGAACTTGATATTCAACGTTTCCACACTGAATTTTCTCATCATGTTTGATTGATGTTTAACCTCACACTCAAGAGTATTTCAATGACCTAATGACAAGTAATCAGTGTAAACTCAGTAGAAACCATATTCAAACCACCCTTAATTTGCAACATCTGAAAAATTATCTTTTCAGATATGCGATGAAAGGCAGATTTGAACACGTTTTATGTAGGGTATATTGAATGGAGATCAGCAGTCCAGAGTACAACCGACTGACTAAACCCCATGCAGGCTTATCAGGAATAAAGTTCTTTGAGTAATTTGATACTTTTGTATCGTACAGCACTAATAGTTAATTGTCAAAGCAGAACTTAATGCATTTTTTTAACTGAATAATGTTATTTAAAGCACAGAAGTGAGTTTTTTGCACATATCTCGAATTTAAAATGCCAAATTTTAATTATTTTTTTTTAAGAACAAGATGCACTTTTTTAAATTTTAAAGAATAAAAGTCTCAAGAATTCATTTTTGAAGCTAAAATAAGGTTTCATTGCAAGAAAGAAATACAGAAACAGTTTGCGAGCAGTAGATATAATATGAACCAGTTTTAAAACATGAAGATAGATTTGGAGATATTTTGCGAAGATGCATCAAGTGATAGCAGCCATTATGAGTGGATTAGTTGTAGGATATGAAGGATCAGATCCTGGTAAAATGAGCTCTAGGTTCAACAGCTGTCCACTAAATCAAGTGTTAATAGTGGTGGGAAATTGTCTTGGATAAGCCCCAATAAACACTGTCACACATGATGGCAATTAAGATGGGAGAAGCAATGCTGCAGACTTAATATGAGAGAACAGTTACTCAGCTTGACTTTCCCATATAGTGCCTTCATGCATATTCACACAGGACTACCAATTTCACATACTATATTAGTAATGCATCTTGTGGGTTATTAGGACTGGAAACCAGCACATATTCTGTAATGACTATAACTGTTCCAAACCACAAGGACCCTTTTTAACCCTAGTTGTCAATTTCCACAGAAATTTCCAAATCATACATGAGCCAAGCCCATGTAACTCTTAACACAGGTCAAATCAATCAATATCATGCATTATACATCAGATTAGGAGAAATTTACAGGGGCTTTCTTTTGCAATATACACATTCATGTAATTTCTCTACGAAGCCAGGAATATTTGGCAACAAAGCCATTTTTATCATATAAACTTCCAATTTCCAAATTAACCAACAAACCGATCCCTCGTTCAGCTTTCAAATCCAATAAAGCTTTAAATTAGTGAAAACCACACTGACTACAGCATGGTCAATATTTGCAAAGTTATATGAATAAAACATGATAATGCTACAGCATTGAACATTGCAAAATTCTTTTTTTTGATGTTTTGTATTTGTTTATTCTGGCAAAGTGCAAATGCAGAAAGTATGAGCCATAAAATATGCCAGCAAAAACTACATGCTATCCAGAACACTATCCAGATATTAAAGTGGTACTTCCTGTTGGAGAGCCAAATGGATGGCAATGGTTAGGGCAACTGCAAAAGCTCTATTAGATAACAAATATCAGTGCAAGAAACAACTGAGTAGTTAAAACTATAAAGGCAACCCTTTAGGATTCGTTTTGAAATTAATAAAATAATAAACAGATTGATAATTATATCAGGAAGAAATGCATCCAATTGTTTTTTCTTACGGACTTGGTTTTAAGAGGCTATACTAGAAAATTCAAAACAGTTAATGATAGACTTAAATCATGTTAGACATATTGTATAAAACTGGTCGCTGTAAATGTCTCTTAGTTTACTCAGCATTTAATGTCATGAGAATTTAGGTCATTTCATGTATATTCTGATGGGGTCAGAGAGGAAAGCTGAAGGTGCCAAAGTGCTACCTATAGAATATGAATCACCAAGACACCCATTCCAATACTCGAGAGTCTGATTGTTCAAAAGATTGGATGATTTGTGTTGAATGCTGGTTCTATTGGGAATGTCACTGACAGGAAGGTATTATATGCCAACAGTAAAAAGCCACACCAACCAGCAAAAACTGTGATGTGCTTATGCTTTGTTGAAACATTAGGGTTCTTCGTGTGTTAATGAAAGACATAATAGATATATTCAGAACATACTGCTCACAGATGGTATTTATTAGAGCAGTTAAAATCACTCATAGCGGATAACAGATAGGCCTTCAACATGGCGTGGCATCACCTGGCCCGGCGACCATGGCTTAGTGGTTAGCGAGTGGGCTTTCTGAGCCTACTTCAATGTACCGTTCACAGGATCGAGTCCGTCTGTCGACCCTCAGGTATACGAGGGAGTCACACAATGTGGCTTCGGCAATCGTGGGGGTGGTTGTAATGCGGTTTCCTCTCGGTTTTCCACCATAATAAGGCATGGAACAGTGTGAAGTGGACAATCTGCCATCATATAAGTGGAATACCCTTGAGTACGACGTTAAACCCCAATCAAACAAATCAACATGGCGTGGTGTCACCTGAGCAAGGATTAAGTTTACTAGCACTTTGAGCAATGGACCCAATACTAAACGTAACAACAACTAGAAAGCATATAAAGATGATTACACTTCACAACAGCCAGCAAAAGCGTGAAAAAAATCAAGCAATAAAAAAACAAATAAAGCACAACAATCAGAAGTATATTAAAAACTATAAAAGGGCAACCAGACCAATGTTATCCAAACTAAATAGCAATTAAAACTACAAGCAACTACCTGGGCTCTTGATCTTTCTTGGAAATATGCAACACATGCCTGAAGATTTAAGGAAATGAAGAGCAACTTGACACATTGACAACCAAATAAAGATGTTTAAAGAATCACAACACCAAAGTTTATTAATTTCAAATTAATTTTTTTAAATATTTCTTTTTTAATATTATTATATCTTTTGTTGGTCCATATTCAGCAACATTTTAAATGTCATGCATTGAAATGCTATTATCCATTGCTATGAGTTTTTGTAAGTGTTTGTAAGAAAAGGTTAACAATTTAATCACCTTTGTTAAAAAGAGCAAAGTTCATTCATAAGAACTGTTAAGGTACTTATAAGAAACAGAGTTTTTACATCAGCTACAAGTTAAGTCTAACGAGAACCATTTATACTGAGCTTGTCATTTTTTATACATAAAAAACACATGCGTGTATCATGCAATTGTGATGTTCAAAAAAATAATATGACAACTGTTCCACCATGCTTAGAAAAAAGATAAGAAATGTTACAGCTTGTAAAGGAAAGCCCCCTTACCTGAGGAGTCTAAGGACACATAATTTCCAGGTGATGGCTGAATTTCTGACCTAAAATGAGAGGGCATGAAACATGATATCAAAACTGGTATATAATCACATAAATTCCTTAACCAATACATTGACAACAACAAAATATATCTATTTTTTTTCAAGAATTAATGTTGATTGACAACATATCCAATAATATGTATGCATTACAGACTACAGTAATATTGAATAGATTTGTTTAAGTTCGGCAATAAGATGATAACCTCAGATAAATGGCTGAGCCTTATAGGATATAACACCCAGTTATTTAAATGCACACTTTTGTCAGTGACTGATAGCTTTTAAAGCTGGATAAAAGATTGATGTTTGCAAAAAGTATTAATTAATTTCTAAAAGTGGATATGGAACTACATATTTCGTCCTATGTCATTGAGGAGAGAATAAGTTCAAATGAAAAAGGTACAATTTGTGAAAGAAAGTCTATGATGAGCAGAGCCTATATTTCAGAATTTGTACAAAAATTTATTCTGGTATCCATATTGTTAATTTATGCCTGTGTTGCTAAGTAATGAATATACTAAAAGCTTATATTAAATGAACTAAAATTAACATGTGGAAGAAGTGTTAGAAATGGCTGCTCTATAACAGCTGTAATGTTTATTTCATTGGTATAATATCTTAAAATTCATGTGTAGGTTGAGGAAACCAGACATGAGTAATGACAAGTGTTGTTGTTGTGCTGTATGAGTAGAGTAACAGCTGTGTGAATAAAGACGTTTATCTTGAGAGTATTGTTAAGGGACAGCGTCTTATCTGATGGCTCACTGCACCCAAAACCCATCACACACTGTCAACATCCAGGGTATTAACGGCACACGGGACATGACCATTTCAATCACTCAATGACCAATGGTCAAGCTGGACAAAGCCAAACTAATTAGTCCATCTAAAGCCAAAACCATGGCAGCTTGGGCAAACATAATTAATGAATTATGTTCAAAATTTGTTCCTATCCAAAAAAGCGAAAGATTAATTTCATGTGAACAACTGCAATTAAAGCAGTAGTGGCTTAAATTCTGTGTTTAATCGCCACATGGTTAAACGTATCATATAATAAAATACATGCACAAACAATGCAGCATCTTATAAGAAATGTAGAAAACAGTGTATTTCAGGGTTTTACTACCAGAACATGGATCTGTACTGATTGCATTACGGACAGACGGAGAAGGGGTAAACCTGTAACCTACTCCGATAAGGCAATACTGCTTATATATATATATTTATTTTTGATTGATTGATTGGTGTTTACCACAGTGCTTAAGGGTTTTTCACTTATTTGATGGCCGTGTATTTAAAAAAAGTGAACAGCAAACACAACCATAATGTTAAGTATAAAATGCAAACAGTCTGTGAGAAAAGAAATGTTCCTTCATAGCTGACAACATAAAAGTGTGTTTTTTTGTTTGGAGTTTTACTTATTAAGGTATGACAACTTAATGAATCGATTTTTCTGCTACTACAAATTGCGGAATTTTGTAAGTTATGATTTTTCCATGAAGATTGGTATGACAGCCAGCATCACTTTCAGCTTTGTATGACAATTGGAATAAAGCCAATTGGATACAGTTTCTTTAGAGATTCTTGCTTATCAGAACATCCAGTTAAGAGAAATACATAAATCATTTATTAGTTATGACACCGCAAGATAGCTGATTGCAATAAATACAGCTTCTATACAGCTTAAATAGGCTATATATTTTCCATTTATTTTTGAATATTATTGTTTGTTTGATTGAGGGATTTTAATCTATACTTCAGGTTATTTCACTCATATGTTTGTGTCAGTCAAATGGGTGAAGGAAACCAGGCAATCACTGGAACAAACAACAATGCATAATGTAATAAGATGAAGTATGAAAATTTACAGGAAAAGAAAGCATCATACTCAAGGGTATTTTTACTTATAGGACAACAGATGATCATCTTATCACACTTCCTAGCATAAATAAGACGGAAAACAGAAAGAGAAACCTCTTAAAAAACCCTGCGATTGTTAGAGTCCACAATACTGGAGATGTACTAGGGGACTCAAACCTGTGAGTGGTACACTGAAGGAAGACCAGTAGACTGACACGCTAATGATTGAACCATGGCTACCAGCACATAGCTGAGAGAACCAAAGGGTACTGGAAGCAACAATTAAATACCCTCCTGGAATTTTTTAACAAATAAATATCCCTTATTAAATTTTCCAATCGTATTATTCAGTGATTTACCATGTATTTTCCCCATTTGCTATATCATCTGATTAAAAAAATACAGACAGTGTTTTTTCTCCTATACATAATTAATTATTGATAAACAAAAATGAATTATAGCATTCTGTGACCTGTAACATTTAATTTTTTTATTTGACAAGATTTTTCTCCTTAACAATAACCAAATGCTCCGAATATATTAAAAAAAAGAGTCTTTATGTTATCAATTTCTCATAAGATATGATTTTCTTTTTTTGGCTAGATACAGATTCCAGAAATTGTTCTGACCTCCTTTAGAAAGAATATTGAGAATTTGAGAAAAAGTTCTAAACTAATTTACAAGATAATAATTTATTGATTGATTGGTGTTTTACATCGTGCTTAAAGTTATTTCACTTATAAGACAGCGATGTATTCCAACAATAAATGACACTAGCACAACCAAGATGTGAAGCGATTCCATAATGTTGGAAAGTTCATTTTCCTCCAGTGCTAAGTAAAGACAACATTGCTACTCTTCAAACAAACTGCCCTTAGCCAGAGGGCGGAGCGGAAGAGGTGAATTTAATTATTAATTCAATACTATTTTACTACACACAAATGAAAGTAACGAAATAAAACAAATCTGTTCAGACTTCATTACGTAATTAAAACAAATGGGGAGATGTACTGGAGGAGTAAAACATGGTTTGATGACAGTAACGAGATCCTCTGCAAAAAAATCTTTGAAGGTCCAATCACGTTTCTAGAAAGTTTGAACACAAACGATGTCTACTAAATTTTAAGTTCACATTTTATTAAATAAGACGATATACCAAAGCCAAATTAAGATACTAACAGGAATGGTATTCTTTTTTAAAATGCTCTCCTATAAACACTTTCACATTCCTTTATTTGTGAAGACGTATACAGAACAAATGACACCATTTGTCTCCCATATTCCGACGTTTTCGCGAAGCAGAATCATTATCGGAGCATAACAGGAGAGCGCATGCATCTACCGTCTTGTATCTATATGTTGTGTTTTAGTCCAATTCTGATCATATAGGATCAAATAGGACGTCCAAAATCCTATAATCATGTTGGAATTCCATACAAAAAGGAACGCACGGTTTAGTTTCTGGCGTCCCGTCGTCATATAAGTGAAATACCATTGAGTACGACTTTAAACCCGAATCACTAAGAAGCAGACCCTTAGGCATTGGGCCGACCGTATTGGTATTGTCAACACACATCATAACCACAATATTTCTACAATTGAATTGTCCAGTG
>JAQQZZ010016304.1:0-11344 GCA_030265115.1 Mopalia vespertina | reverse complement strand
TCCTTCTTTGCCTTCATAGACGTAAAAAACCTGAGTCTACAACCGCTATTTTCTGGTGACATCTCTTTGCCCAATACCCAATCAGATTAGAGCTTACATTTGGACAGAAAGAGGCGGTCTAAAACCGGATGACATGTAGGCTATACATCTTATATACACGCATGATCTTAGCCCCATTAAAGAGTCCTGGCATCATCACACACACGTTAATTGACAGTGGCGCCACTCTTGTTTGTTGTAGACCTTGATTTGTAAAGACTTTCTGATTGGCTGCTTGTTTCTACAATAGTCCAATTAAACTTTTGCCACGTTTTCGGCGAGAATTGAAGCAAGGGTGGAAATTTGAAAATTCCGTCTTACACATTCTCACCCATTAGTACCACATATCTGACCGTTTGTTAAATAAATGAGTGGTATTCTCGAATAATAGCTTCTTGTTGTTTCTTCTTCAGAAAAATGTTAATAATTCATGTTGTTCTGGTGAGAGGTTGTGTGCGGCTTCCGGTTGCCCTGTGGGCGTCTAGAGCTATTAAGGTGCCCAACAAAGACGATCTGTTACGGCGCATTTCTTATACGGTCTGTGATTGTCCTGACGTCGGATTACTTCGGATTGGCACGTCTTCATAAGAGTGAAATGGTCTCAAGTAAGAGTGGCATTAAAAAGCAACAGAGTGTAACTGTATTACGTCAAATAGATTCCCTAGTTTTTGAATGTCCGTATATAAGACTGAACTTTAAATTTTATTTCTTGGCTGTGGTCAGTACTTAACTTAACCCTTAACCCTGAGCTAAACACATAGTCAAACATTTAGCTATACTTGTAAGCTAACCCGAACCCTTAACCCTGAGCCTAACATTCAGCTATACCTACAGGCTAACCCGAACCCTTAACCCTGAGCCTAACATTTAGCTATACCTACAGGCTAACCCGAACCCTTAACCCTGAGCCTAACATTTAGCTATACTTGTAAGCTAACCCGAACCCTTAACCCTGAGCCTAACATTTAGCTATACCTATAGGCTAACCCAAACCAGACCCCAGAATAACGTCGTTTTACCTGATGGCCTTAGCTAAATGATATGTGACAGTGTTATTTAAAAGTTGCTATAAGAAACATTTATATCATGGCACGTGATTATAATTATGTCATGTTTTGCCTGAAGGGGACTATCCTAATGAGGTTACCCAGTACTGTTATGTAAAACATTAATTAAGACTTTCTTCTAGAACAATGTTGGGTGTCACTGTTTAGGTCGATTTAACCTTGTTGACACGAGATAGATGGCAATTAAGAAGAAATTAACGAGGAAAATTACGTGTGTTAAATATCTGATCAATTATTTGAAACTATTCATTATTCACACGTCAGATTGAATTTCTAACTGTCCTATATACCTTTTCTCATAAATGTGCCCATTTAACTGTTTGTTTGGTTGGGATTTAACGTCGTACTTAAGGTTTAATATTTCACTCACATGACGGTGTGCCAGCCTAATGGGTGAAGGAAACCACCCTCGACACTACGACAACAAACAAAGACAAGACAGGACAAATACAGGATAGTCCCAGGACGCTATACAAATACATCACAAATAGATCGGCTTCATGTGGCCCATTGGTTCTGAGCCAATGTAAAAGAAAAGGGCTTTTTTTAGCCATCTGACGCCAATTCATTTAGGCAATGAAAAGGTTTCGTGTTTACAAATCATCAATGCGAATCTTTAACTGAACATTAGACAGTCTGAGTGGATTTAATTTTTTTCTAACCTTTATTCACTATACATAAGGCAAAATATCCAAATCATATAAGTGCCGTAATATTTGAATAACCTGATATTGACTGGTCGGATCGAGGTGGTTCCGACTAAACAGCCGAGTCAGAAAGTCAGAAACACACACAAACAAAGGAGGATAAATTTTCCTATCAGATTAAAAAGATCCACATCCACATCCACATCAAAATAGGGTGAATCGGTCTGTTTTGTAGCATTTTACGGAGCATCGCCACCGTTTAGCGCTAGTGGCTACAGCCGACTTCCTTAAGTCTGATGCTCTCTAACCTACAAAAACAGCACGAAAAAGATGCCGAGTGATTCAGTGTCATGCACGGTACAATTGCCACTGTCCGCGGACCGACCGCACAATGTTTTGTTCCCTTAGCTATACTAGTACTTTCGTGGCGTGGCCAGACATTGAAGATGGTATTATCTATCCATTGAGCTGGCACGCCGTCATATGAATGAAATAACATTAAGTATACGTCGTTTATTTGTTTATTTCTTGGGGAGTAAACGTCATACTTCAGATTTTTCACTCATATGAAGACGTTCCCTTTTACAAAAAAAAAAAAAAAAAAAAGGATTGCTAAAATCCTATAGAATTGCCAAAATCCTATAGGATTTTTCTGTAAGGGCAAACCCTAAGGGTGAAGGAAATCACCCCCAACTGACAAGACAGGAAACTCACAGGTCTCAAAACAAAGAAATAACAATACAGATAGACTCTGTGTTGCTCCTTAGCTCAATGGAAGGTGGTTTTAATATAATTTGCTTTTTTATTTGTTTGCTTGTTTGTTTGTGATTCAGCGCCGTACTTAAGGTTGTTTAACTGATAAGAAAGCGTCTCCGACCAAAGAGTGAAAGATTCAAAGAAACCAGCATCGACACCACTAACAACAAATATAGATATGACAGGATCTTCATAAAACGCATTACAAAGACACCACAAACAGATCAGCTTCACATTGCCCCTTTTGCTCCCAGCGCACCCGGGCAACTGGAAGCTCTCGTCCAATAGAAACGTCGTAAAACATCAGTTATCGAGGGGTCACTTAGTAAAAGCGAACTTTTGGCTGTCATAAATTCTATTAAATAAATGTTAATTAATATAATTTCTCTTTTTAATCTTTTACTTTGACAGCTTTTTAAGAAAGTAAAAGACTGAGCATAGAAAAAAGTGTATAATCCAAGCAAATTAATTACAACGCAATATTGCTTTTGTAATCATTTTAGAGACTGAACTCTTGAGACACGATTTGACAGCTGAATCTAGGCCAATAAATCGACAAACACGTATATCATATTCAGTGACTAACGAGCCTCGGGCTACAACTGTATTTATACACCAGTAGACATTATATCCGCTAAAGCAGACATCTAGATCTAACAAAATATATACAGGAACGAGACTGGCTCATGATCCGGGCCGTCTAGTCGTCTAATGCGGGTCACAATATGTTTATTTGACCTCGATTCTTCCCTCTGGAGAGAAACGCTTAAATAACCATGCCAACTCAACAAACGAAACTCACAATAGCAAATATCATATAAGAAGAAATTTCGACATTTTTGTCAAACTATACCGTATTAAAAAGAATTGCAAACTGACACCTACTCATGTAATGGATATGTTAAGTACGATCTCATAGGGTCTGATAACGGCCACGACTTGTTTTTTTTATCCAATTACATTTGATTTTTCAAACTGTATTTTATGTTTTACCTTTGTATAACTACTTACGTCCAGGTATTAATATTTCTACCCGAGTGTAACTATTTATATCCAGTTATTAATATTTTTACCTGGTTATATCTATCTATATCCAGTTATTAATATTTATAACTGGGCTTTTATATACCCAGGTGTTAATATTTGTACCTGTTTATAACTATCTAAATCCAGTTATTAATATTTATAACTGGGCTTTTATATACCCTGGTATTAATATTTGTACCCAGGTAGAAAATATAAATACCTGATCAAAAACATTTACAACTGGGTAGAAACATTTCAACATGGATCAAAACATTATTATAAGGGTAGACATGTTTCCACCCAGGTATATATTTGTAGACAGGTATAAAATATTGTAGGAAAATACACTTCCGCTGACTGCCTCACAGCTGTGGAGCTCCATCTTCCTTTCAGTCCGCTTCTATAGTTGCCAATCACGCACATCGATCTTAAACTACCCGTACTTTACTACAACCTGGTCAATATTAATATTATTTATACCCAAATGGAAATATTTGTACCTGAGTGGTAACATTTCTACACGCGTATTAATATTGCTACCCCTGGTATAAACATTGTTTAAAGATACAAGTCTATTTTCAAAAACATTTCAACTCGTGTGTTTATATTTCTACCGGGGTTGAAATATTTTTACCTGGTTTAAAACATTTATAGCTAGATAAAAATATTTATAGCAGGGTAGAAATCTTTCAACCCAAGTAATAATGTTTTTACACTGTTAAAAATGTTTCTACTCCGGTATAAATGTCTCTATCTAGGTAGGCCTATTTCTACCGGGGTTGAAATATTTTTACCTGGTTTAAAACATTTATAGCTAGATAGAAATATTTATAGCAGGGTAGAAATCTTTCAACCCAAGTAATGATGTTTTTACACTGGTAAAAATGTTTCTACTCCGGTATAAATGTCTCTATATAGGTAGGCCTATTTAAATGTCTACCTGGCTGGAAATAGTTCTACCAGAGTAGAAATTAACAAATGTGAAATGTTGCTGGTAAAAAACATAACCATGGCCCTCATACAGACCTGCCTACCCGGTGTATTCTTGAGTATTTTGTACACATAATTTATGTTAAATACACCAATAGGCCATCAAAATACACAGAAAAGCTAATATTCTGCACTATGCTGTATCACAAAAACACACAAAATGGTAAGACAACAGTCCTTAAAAACTATTTTTTTACACATACATTTCTTCTAAAGTAGGCAGGTCTGCCCGTATTAACCACTGTACGATCGTAATATATTTTAATATATGCATTTGTTAATTTCCATTTATCTAAAATACCAGTTTGTAGGTTGATTTATCCTTAATCCTTATCAAAAATCTTGTTTGCTACATATTAATCGCAAACTTCGTACACTGTGTAAGTGTAAAGCATATGTTACCCATATAACAACTCACGATTTATGTCTATTTAGAAACTTGTCTTTGTGGGTTTATCGAGAACATGAGATGATTCATCAGTTTTGATTTATCGACATCCCTGTGCCAGGGGGATTACTCTTTAGAAATATATCGGAAGATTAATTACGCTGGCTCGTTATTGTAAATTAATCAAAAAGAGATAAATCTAGATTAATACTCACCGACAAGCTTTTCAGATGAACCTTAATCACGAGACCAATGGTTGAGAGGAAGCGTCCTGTTGCCCTGGTGCTCTTGGCAGCTATGGGGCGACAAGAAGCCAATCTGTTTGGGGTGTCTTTGTACTATGTATTGTGATTGTCCTGTCTTGTCTTTGTTTGTTGCCAGTGGTGTTGAGGCTGGTTTCCTTCGCCCATTGGACTGATAAGACCATGTAAAAACTTAAGGCCTAAAAAACTAAACATCCTTAGCCAGGAACCGAATGGGCATAAGGTAACCAAACCTAAAAAACACCCATGTTATCTTAATAAAAAAATCTCTGCTTGTTATGTTAATTAACCATACACTGGCGAAACAGTATTTTTTCAATCAGGGAAAACCAGATAGAATTTAAAAATGGGTTTTTAGTGTGACTTTTTTAGGGTGGGGTACACCGCAGTGATATAAGTGAAATACCCTTCAAAGCGTGAAACACTCACCCAATCACTCACTTAATCAATCAACCAAACAATCAATCGATCAAGGCCGAGACAACTTTCCCTTGGTTCTTTTGAATAAATATCTGGCTTGTGAATTATAGTTAATTGCTTAGTGTTTCCCGCCGTATTATACACTCACACAATCACTCACTTAATCAACTAAACAATCAATAGATCAAGGCTGGGACAACTTTCCCTTGGGTGTTTTGAATAAATCTCTGGCTTGAATTATAGTTAATTGCTTAGTGTTTCCCACCGTATTCTACTCGAGATTATTTAGATTTGTATAACGGCCGTGTCAGTATAGCTAACCAATTTCACCTACGTCAATACACACTAGCACACATAAATCGCTAGTGTTTTATTTTTCCGCTTCATTAAAACTTGAAGCGAGTACATTCAATGTGTTACTGCGGAATTGTTTACAAAATCAATAACGTTATTTTGTCGAACCGTGGAATAACAAGGATGGGCAGACAGACAGACAGATAAACTTGACTCTTTGTCTATAAAATAATAATAAAAACAGAACATAGACGAAACAATAACATTCACTGGAATATACACCGAATGAAAATATTTTATTATTTTGAAAGGCAACACTTTGTTTACACTGATGAAGATGATGAACGGATAAAACAATTGCGTGGAAATGTACTCTCGCATAATTAAAGCGGTAGCAGAGGTCGACAGCTTGAGCGCGAGACGGTCTAGTTTCGAGAAAAATAAAATCGGTGACCAGGTCATGCTTAGTCAATAGAACGGGGCTTTTTTGCGCTTGCACGAGTTGCACTTCGGGAGATCTTTCATTAAAAACGTTGTCAACTTACATTAGGATGTGGATCGTCAGCGCGTGTTGTGGAGTTTCACGTGACGTACAAGTGAAGGTTCCAGTCGGTGAAGTTAAAACTATTCTTACACGAGCCGGTCTCACAAAAGACGTTTTGTCAACAAACTATCATTGAGAATATTTTACGAAGTAGGAGAATAACAGTGTCACTAAAGATGCGTGTTTGTTTGATTGGGATTTAACGTCGTACTCAAGGGTATCTCACTTATATGTTGGTCTTCTGTTTTTTCGGTTATTACAAACTTTCATTAAAACTATAGGAGGCTCTGGGCGGAAGTCACAAAATACTGACAACAATGTCACTGCAAATGATAAAACTGGATGTTTACATGTATAGCTTGTAAAATTCCATATAAATCTTTCACATGTTACGTACACATAAAAACAACAGTATTTAAACTTTCTACAAAAAGTTTTGGTCTTTGGGCGGAAATAGCAAAATGCATCTAATTTTTCTTTTTTTGAAAAACAAAACATCCGCGTACATATATCCTTTAAGCCATGTGATTTGAACATAACCATAAAAGCACATATTTGTTCGACCCTGACAGATGATGTAAAAAAAAAAGAATTACACCGGAAGCCCAATCGGTCGTCGACCGGCAGCGAGTATGTTTGCAACTAGAGAGACGTAGATGACGTCATTAATGATCTGACGCGGAGAGGGGTACAGGAGCAGCTCGCCACGTAACAGGCCGAAAATCGGTCAGATCTGGGGCTGGTGATACTCGAGAATATCCAAGGTTGGACATATTCTTTTTCTCGGCGTTCTTCGTTTGGGTCACGTTTGTAGACACAAGGCACCACAGCCAGTTCGCCAAACCCCTGAAAGATCCAAACGAGCAGTTCATCCAGCCCCGGTCAGAAAACACTCGTACCAACAATCGGCATAACCCCACCACATGATAAACAAGAAACCTAGCGCCCATCTTTCCCAACGAAACCGTCTGCCGAAAACTCATGACCCCCAGTCCCGCAAGCCTACCGGCATCCACCGGAGGAAACCAGTACGTGCCTCTTCTATGCTTATCTGTATTCCTCCGATCTTCCTGAGAGGTCAGACACCTTGTCGGTTTCCCTTCGCAGGACCTTTCCGACCTCTACAAGCGTCTGTCGCGACTTTGGCATATCGCTGGTTTGCTTCCACAACATTGGCTAGGCGTTCCAGTTATTCTATGCAGCGTTTGTTTGTTCTTCGTAGTTCCGCCGTTCTTTCAAAGTTTCCATGACGCCGTCTTTTCTCGGTATTCGCTGCGTCCCGGATTATTTAGAGTCAACAATCGCGATTCCCGGTCGAAATGGTGGAAACTTCGGGGTCATTTAGGATACCTCGTGGAGGTGGAACGCAAAGATATCTCTGCCAATCGCTTAACAGCTGGTCGGCCGCCAAACCCAGGAAACTGGGGTCGTGGGTGGTAGGAGCGCCGATGGGTACGGACTGTTCGGTCATAACTGGCATGTTCGCTTGCTGGCAGCTAAGACAGTACCCGAATCGTCGTCCTAGGTGTAACACTTCTTTTTTGGGGGCCAGGATTGTATACGGAATATGCGGCAGGTCCGAAAGCCCACTTCCACAGCCCATTCCTAAGTTGTGTCGTCCCCTACTTTTGCTTTGGTTGGCTGCATCCGAACGCCAGAAACCCGGCCCGGTGCCATGTAAGCGTACCAGGCGACGGTAGATGCATTTACAATTCACAATACCGAAGAAATCAGAGGAACATTAAAACAGAGTACAGAAATATAAAATGTATATGAAGATAACACAAGGTTTCTGGTGAAAATTCTTAAAGAATCGTACATGAAGTCAACAGAAAATTTAAAAAAAAAGAAGGGTCAATTGCGTCGCAATTTATACGCCCAGAGAAATACATATTATCATGAGATAATGTGTAAATTTGCCCAAACGTAATCCCATGTGACATCCTGCTACATGAAATAATTTAGCAATTTTGAAAATAGTAAGATTATCGGGTTTTAAATCAACAACCGGAAACTAAATTTAGATTTCAGCTCTACGTTACGCCACAGATTATGTTTACAGACAGAAACTCCATTTGACATCGTGTCAAACGGAGTAGTTTTTATCAAGTTTGAAAAGAATCTAGAAATATCCGTTTTCAAAGACACAAATGTAAACCACACAGCCAGAAAAAAAAATACTTTTCCGCTAGGTGGCATCACTGGTTGACGAGTAAAAATCCTGTTATAGGGGATATTTCGACCCAGTTTATTTAGAAGTTCATGGGCCGTTTTCAAAGTTATAGCTGATGTTAACTAATTTACACTTTGGCACCAGAGAGAACCACATGTATCCGGACGTACGCCAAATGTATTTATAAAAATCGCGCTGTCTAAAAGTATGTACAAACAAAAAAGTAGAAACAAGACATGCAGGGTATAAAATTTCAGAACGTTTCTGTTAACATTTTATGGTGTCATTTGGCTTCTCGACAAGTAGTAAAATTAAGTTAAGGGGCCTAAAAATACGTTATGTGTGTGGAAGAATCGCAAATCTCTCGTCTCTAGAGCAATGCCCTTATCGCCAAATCATTGGTTATATGCAAACTGGAATATCCTTCCTCAGTCTTATAACTGCCTAACTGGAATAAAATAAGAGGCGGAACGAAAGTAACATATTCTTCTGGGATTACATGGAAGACGAAAGGAAGCACAATCCTATTATTAATGATTAGTGAAATGGAGTTATATGGATGATAGGCATTCGTCATACAATAATGTTTAATTCCCTTAGGCTGTTGAACTAAACCAACAAAAACTGGAACGCTGTCCCAAATATTTGTTTTAAATTTGTTTTTTAAAAAATACTTTTGCTTTGTTTTAGGCAATTCTTATATCGCTGAAAAGTCCACCTGCCTTTACTAGAAGTATTACATTACCGGCTATTTATCACTCAAAACGAAAGAAAAGAACTTCTACTTGAATGTTGCCAAGCTAAGTATATGGTTAAACGCACGTATTACAAAACGCTGTAAACAATTCAATGGATGTCACTGTACGAAGTGGTATATGGTATAGAAAACTAGTATAGTTCGAAGAAATCTGGTCAGGAATACTATGACATAATATAGCGTGAAACTCAACATGTTCAGAGAACAACCATGAGTGAAATTGATGTAGCAGAGGTTATAGTTTTAGATTTTGACGTACACATAAATGGTTCGTCTGTTCCTTTAGGCTACACCTTACAACTCAAGGATTAATACTTGGGTATCATAAAGAAAATGTCAGCAACGCCATCGAGCTTTGATAAATGGGAAGATAACAGCTACAAAGTAGGGCTGATTAATATCTACAAACTTATGAATAATATAAATACGGTTAGTCAAAGAAGACCTTCCAATCTCGGCTTGAAATGAGAAACACTAAGGAAATAGATATACGATCAGACAGAGGTTTCATTAAACAATTCTTAAATACAACTAGAAACTAGCATTTTTAGAGGCATTTAGAAGTTGAGATAAACATACACAAGCAGGAGTATAATGGATTACAACTTCTGTTTATTAAGGTTGCGACGTTTCGGTACAGATTCTAGCACCTTTATCAAGCGTGTACCGAAATGTCGCAACCTTCATAAACAGAAGTTGTAATCCATAATAGCCTTACTTGTGTAAACTCGAAACTTTGTGTCATATGTTTTCCAATTGGCCTAAATTTCAACGGTCATAGTCTGGGTCAATCGTATTCTCGCGAGAGTTTCTATTGTGGACGAGACTAAGACAACTCTCGTACGCAATGCCAGGCCATCGCGCATTAATTTCCGCCAATATTTGGGGCGACGTATGCCACACACCAGCAAATAAAAGAAGTGCAAAACAAGATGGCTGGAGTGTATCTTAGAGTCAATGTCTCGACATAGGAAGTAGAATCGATTATATTTTAGAATGAGTCTGGGTGATACGGAACATACCATATATCTATAAATCTGTGACACTGGCCCTGCTATCCAGACACCCGAGTTCGAATCCCGGTGGACGCAGGCAACATCTCTCTACAATAAATAGATATATCTGAGATACATGTCATCCTCGGAACTGAAGTTAATTGACATGACAGAAGCATTTCTTAAATTGATGTTTGCTTCCTTAAAATTACCTAACTATTAAAAGGGTAGATGTCCTTAAAGGGAAATGTCCTACGGGGGAGACATATAGAGAAAATGTTCCGGGTAAGGGATGTCTTGAGGAGTAATGTTCTGCGAGGGGAGATGTCCTTAAAGGTGTATGTCTTACGAGTGAGACATCCAGGAAAAACGTTTCCAGGTAGGGGATGTCTTAACGAGAGACGTTCTAGGAGGGTAGATGACCTGAGGGAACATTTAACACGGGTGGTGTCCGTTAGGGAAATGTCACTGGAGAAAATGTCCTGGACCCACAATGAAAATAAGCGCGTCGCCATATACCACCCTGTTGCCCTGGTGTTACTCGAATCACACCAGTTTATTTGTTCTGTGTAGCAGTGCGAATTTATTAATACCACCTCTCTGCACCATTGTACGGGTCTGGTGATTGTTTTGTTGCAAGTGTCCTGTTACTGTGGTTTCTTACGCCAATAGGGCATGTATGTTTAATTATCTTCTACTTGACTTCCGGGTACTTCGTTCAAACTCTGTCGCTATGTTTTGAATACCGACTATTGAGAGCTGTACTTTGTGTTGCTGTTAAGACGGGAATTTAGAATTGGCTGATGTTTTAACTTGTCTGTTTTTGCTGGAACTAGAAGGAATATTGGGGTACCCGGAAATGGAGTGGATTACGTGAATCACAGATCACAAGACGTGGCCAACATGCCCAATGGGAGTCTCGTAATGTCAAAAAGGGGGCGTTACAGGCGGTCCTCTGACGTCAAAACGTTCGAGATCCATAGAC
>JAQQZZ010016293.1:0-11344 GCA_030265115.1 Mopalia vespertina | reverse complement strand
AGAACATAAGATGATTCATCGATTTTAATTAATCTACATCCCTGTGCCAGTGTGATTGCTTTTAGAAATATATATCACAACGTTTGACACGCTATATAGGCACAGGGAAGGCGTTATCCGCGAATATAGCCTACGACAGACAATTCGTGGTTATCATCTCACAAATCAAAACGTATTTAAATGAAAAAAAATTGAATACACTTCCGTTGCGCTTTTAGGTAACTCGTGTCATGTGATCTGCGATATTTCACGTGATTCGTTCCACTTCCGGATACAATATACACTCATTCTAGATATACCATCTCACGAAAAGTAAAAGGATGACAGTTCCCTCGCAGAGTCAAACGACTGCACCTAAATGCAAAACAAAATACGACTCCCGAAAAAAAATTATCAGACTATATCTTCATAGTATCTTTGGGTAAATGTTGAGGTGATTATCAACAACGTATTATTACTAACTTCATTCCGGTTTAGTACTAATATCAATCTCGGATATATGAAATTTCGTAGATTAAGTTGCTTCGATTCTTGCAGTAGAATAATGCGTTACTTATAGGCTTATTTATTTTCACCTGTTCAATTATAACAATTAGGGGTAAACTCTCTAACAGCGACCATGAGCGGCGTAATAGTAATTGGGCGCGATCAGCTGATTAACTGTACGTGACAGCTGATTAACTTTTCCTGACAGGTGATTATAACCTTACCTGACAGGTGATTAATGTTTTTCTTTTCAACCGTTTACCATCCTCGCATGCGTATTGCGGCAAACCGTGAAACTAGCTTAAACCACTGTGCAATTGTATTGACAAAACTGAAAGGCAGTTTTTCACATTCCTGACATATGTCTGTGTCATGACGATAGTAAAAATGTACATATATCCCGAATTCTTGTCGCATAAATCTCTCTCCCCCGGGTCCCCCCTCACCTTCATAAAACCACCAAAAAAACCCACATAGACAAAAAGAATTTGCTGTCAATATACTTCACACGTTTAATTTATCTCGCAATCTTAATTTGAATATCGATGGTGAATGATGCGTGTAATACACTATAAGAAACACTCAGATCGGTTTGAGCGGGTGGTTGGAGGGAGCTTCATGTTGCCCTGGTGCTCTCAGTGTATTGCGTCCTGTATTTGTCCAGTGATGCCTTTGTTTGTTGCCAGTGGTGTCGAGGGTGGTTTCCTTCACCCATTGGGATGGCACGCAGTCATACAAGTGAAATACCCTTGAGTACGACGTTAAACTCCAATCAAACAAACCAACAAACAGATCGGTTTGCTGTCGACTTAACAAAGATAACAGGATAGACGCACTTGTGCTTAACCAAATACCCTTGGATGATTTATATTAAAGAAATGCCGATTAAACTAAACAGTGAATGTTTGCCTATATGTACAACCATTTTGACTGAATTGAAATATTTCTAGCTTTAACTGGAAAAACAAAATGACACATATAAAACCAAAATGACACATATACAAACACATTGAGATAGATAGACACGAAACATGACGCATATACAGACACATGGAGATAGACAGAAAAAAATGACACATATTAAGGCACCTTGAGATAGATAGAAAAAATGACACATATATACAGACACGTTGAGATAGAAAAAATGACACATATATACCGACGCGTTGGGACAGATAGACAAAATGACACATAAACAGATACATTGAGATAGACAGACAAAATGAGACATAAACAGACACATTGAGATAGACAAAATGAGACATATACAGACACATTGATATAGACAGACAAAATAACACATAAACAGACACATTGAGATAGACAGACAAAAATGACACATATATACAGACACGTTGAGATAGACAGACAAAAATGACACATACACAGACACATTGAGATAGACAGACAAAATGACACATATACAGACACATTGAGATAGACAGACAAAATGACACATATAAAGGCACCTTGAGATAGATAGACAAAATGGCACATACACAGACACATTGAGATAGATAGACAAAATGACACATATACAGACACGTTGAGATAGATAAACAAAATGACACATATACAGACACGTGGAGATAGACAGACAAAATGACACATATACAGACACGTTGAGATAGACAGATCAAATGACACATATACAGACAAAATGGCAACACAGATAAACTGATAGATAAACAGACAAAGTAGAAATATACAGACAAAAGAACAGACATTCAGACAAAAATTATAGAGATATGGGCACAATGACATATACATACAAACAATGACAGACATGTAGACAAAGACAGACAGACGATCGTGGGGTAAACCGATGCTGGAACCTCCTCTTTAGGTTGACTTCGATTGATTCTCGGTCAGTTAATTTTTGGCGGTAACTCGTCAGCATAGCCTCCATACAGAACTCTCTAGTTACCGGTCCATCACAAGTCTAAAATTTATTGTGGAAATTACATTGGCGGTTAAAAGACAAGTCATAATGGAATCAATAGTATTTGTGGGTCGTGGTCTTTCCGTTTATTGATCACTTATTGATTTTTAGGATTGTTCGTGCGTAATTTTACCTCAGGTTTTCTCTTTCTAATCGACCATGCCAAAAAAGCAAGTCATATTATAAGGGCTATACATGCTGATCTAAATGTATGATCAGCCAACTCACCTCGTCCCTTGCATAAGCGTATGAAATAATCCACTATCCCCCCCTAATTCAGTCCATTTATAAATTTTTTATAATACTAATAGTAATGGTAATATTCAAACCTCACTAGAACGGAGATCTAAACAAATTGAAAAGTGGTTTATGAAACAAATTTGATCTCGTTTCACCCTTGCCTCGATTGTCAGAAAAGATGTACTTGCATATCAGTGGACATCTTGGTGGTATCCATGACTGAATAGATTTGGTTAAATCTGATTGGCTGTGAACCTGGTTTCTTTCACCAACTGGGCTGACACGCCCAGGGTAGTATGTACCACGTAAAAAACCAAACAAACGAACGAACGGACATAGAATCAAACAAACTAACCAAACCAACAAAAAACCTATACTGTACGGGATGTCGCATAAATAGTTGCATATGGATTTAACAACGATTACCTTAAGGAGCGATCACTGTTAACTGGCAGTTCAACGAGAACCCCACGCTTATAAACTCCTCGCCGCGTTGGTCGCGATCAATTCCGATACATTTCTGGTGCTTTGGACTGGAATTGTATCGTGTTATAAAGGTCGAACTTTGGCTGAATGGGGATATAAAAGTGATCAGAAGTTAGCCATAATTCGCGGGATCAGCTGTCACTCTAACGAGAGCGGTTAACAAAACGGGGTTATTTGGTCTATATTCTTTGTTAAAGGTTACTATAGAGCCCATGCAGGTGTATCGATACTGTATAACGCTAAAACAAATTATGCGAAATATATATTTTCTACTTATCAACTTAAAATGACAGATTTTAAGGAAATTCAGTTTTATTGCAATTAACGTATGACCTTTTTTTATATTAAAGCGAAAGCCGAAGCTAGTTATTAATTTTGTTTAGACATTCGTCGTAATATACTTTAAATGTCATTAATTTCATACGAAATTACAAAACCAATAACACAGATACACAGTGCATTATTTCTTTCTTTGTAATGCCAGAAGGACAATGGACCGCGAAATCTATCACGGGAAGTGACCCTAAACCACCATTTCAACAACAATTTCTTCTATTATTTGTTTCTAGGTTAATGATGCAACGGGTTAATCCGGGCTGAATAGAGAGATGTCATATTCCTTCGTCGTCTATAATCCCCTCTGAATAGAGAAACCTCATACTAATTCAGATTCACTTCCTATATTTCCAGCTGAATAGAGAAACTCTTCATTGTTTGTCTCCTATTGAGAACGCAGGCTATCAAGTACCATGACTATTTTATTAGCTTTAAAACGCAAACCCGCTACGCAATCCTGTGTGATTTTCAGGATAAAAGTGTCGTATGGCTTGCTAAGAGCGATCCTGTTCAGTGTACTGCATCGCTCAACAACTTTCCCGCCCGTGTGCAGTGATTATAGTGGCAGCTTTGACGGCAGATCGTTAAAACAGGAGCGTCATTGAATTGTTGCTATTGGTAACAGTCGGCGAAGTCCCTAGCTTGTTTCCAGGTGATATAGTCGTGTTAGTTGATGAGACACAGTATGTCACTGGCTGACAGACAAGTGGAGTGTATTATAGGAGGATGTGCGGTGAATAACTCAGTTCATAATTGCGATTCGATGTGCGGTGAACGTATCAGTTTGTAACTTTGATTCCGCCGATCACACACATGAGACAGCACAACATGTACCCTGATACAAGAAGAGGCAGTACAGGATCTCACCTGGGCGAGACCGATAAAGACAGGAAAATGCGCCAGGTGAGTGACAGTAACCGCCGCGTGGAACGTCAGCTTGTGAGGCACCTGAAGGAGATTGATCAACATCTTCAGGTAAATCTCAAACAGATGCGCGGAAATTATGAAATGAAACCCTCGTCAGTGTCGCCGCCATTATCCAGTCCATCACCAAAATATTTGGCATCGTCATCGGAGTCCATGGATGATTCTAACGGCAGCTCTCCAAGAAGTCGAAGGTTACACCGACCCTCAGACAAAAGTCAACTTCGGAAACATAAACAACAGGGAAGTGGTCAAAGGTTTACTGAATCCCAGGCAAAACGAGATGCAGATAATCAACTGATGCAGACGCGAGAAAAGACATTTACAATAATTGATCATGGTTTATTGACGGATGCAGAAAGTGTGACTGGCAATTTTAATGAAGCCAAGTCACGCATCAAAACACTGGACGTATACGACAGGGAACGTCTCGTGCAGGGAACTAATGGACTAACAAGACAGACCAACATGCGAAACGAAAAGGTTAATAGTTTCGCTTCTGTATCGAAGAAAAAAATTAATCGTAGTGACTTGACGACTTCGAGTCGCGTGTTAAATATCTCGTCAAATGTTAATGACTCCGGTGTGATAAATAACAATTTAGCTCATTCAAAATATTTGAGTAAAAATAAGGACAAAGACATCCAAATTCATGGTGTAATGTCCCCGAAAGAAATTTCCGGGAAAGAACAAGACGTGTTTTCGTTTAATTCCAACGAGGTTCTTACGGGAACAGATAAAAGACGATACCTGCAAGCCAGTAAAATTCCAACAGCTCAAATTGGTGGACAGATTCTTGCTAGAGACGATCTTAATCGACGCCAACTCAGGAAAATGCACATCTTGTCAAATTTAAATAAAAAGCATTTACGAGACCCTAGTGAAGATGATATATTCCTTAGACGAGACAAGGACTTTGGTAGAAAGTTTTCTCATGTTCCAGTGCCTCCTAAAGGCATTTATCCAACGAATGGTAGTGTTGATGCAGAGAAGCCCCGGCCCAAGTCAGCCATGTTTAGCTCACAGAGAAGGCCCCATTTCACTTCCTTGGATGATGATGATAGTGTTTTTCTAGATGACTTGGATATAATTGACATTGATGATGACGGGAATAGCAGTAGTGATGATGATATGATCGGCAACAGTTTTGTGGCTCCTCTGACATCACATCCGCGACAAACACTTGGGCTTCATACGCGATCCACGTCAGATATTTCACCCTCGTTTTTACGCCGTAGTCGTGATTTACAGCTTGAAGGAAATGACAATAATCGTTCACGCCAGATTAGCAATAACCCAGTTTCAAACAAACAAAATATGATTCAAAAGCCTGCATTTGATGTTCAAAGTAAGATATCCCCTTCCGATAAATTATTTTTAGATGGGCCCGTGGGGTTGGGGAATGGTGCAGTGTCAACGAAACATGCCCCCAGTTCAATTACAGACCAGAAAGGGCAACTTTCTCCAAAAGGTGAATCCATTCATTTTCTAAAACCAAAAGAAAAACCGGAAATTTTAGACGCAGGCTCGACCAATGTTAAATCTGACCGTGAACTGCCGCGTGCACCTCCCCAGTTTCCTAGAAAGTTAAAGCCCCTTTTTAAGCCACAAAATCTTAACAATTCCGACAATTGCGATGATCAGTCAGAGCTTTTAGAAAAAGGAGACGTGTTGTCAGACATTGGCCATCCTGAAAGTCTCAAATCCAAGGAGGATGTTCTTATACCAAACTCAGTGCAACGTGCAACTTCTTACCTGCATCAAAACAAAAAAATTCAAAGAAGTCGACAAAAGACGTGGACCCCTGGCGTCGGTGCAAATAATAACCGAGACATTTTGAAACGCCCGTTAGGTTCGATGGTGAATAGCGTTAGACAGCGCCATAAGCCAGATGTAAAAGCAGGGACAAGACGCCGTGCACGCACGTCATCCGAGCTGAAAAAAAGCTCATCAAAAGAATTGGAATCCTTGAAATCGGGTGAGGTGGAATCCCTCGGGAGTAACAACGTGTTGGACAATGATCAAACAACTCCAAATTTGGATTTATCGGACGGTTTACGGAGCTGTCGTTACCTCAGAAACAAAACAGACATAGATTCGCTAAGTACTGTGAATGTTGAATCCTTCTAACATAATTTATTTCATGGAGATGTATCTTGCCTTCCTTCTTGTCCAAACCTCCTTAGAACTTATACGGATTTGTCTGTCACATTTTGTTGGTATATTTTAACATTGTATTGCATCTTGCTTCCGTGAGTTATTTAGTGGTCAAGCTATTCCATTTAAAGCCATTTGCTTACGGCCCTTTCTTACGGCGCGATTTGTAGTAACGACTTTAGGGGTCGACCAAATTTACTGCATTGTGATTGACCGAGTATTTTAATTTTTAAACGTTTTTTCCTCGACCAATCCGAACAATGAAGAGAAATTCTCTAAAGGCACTACTACAAATCGCAAGCGGAAATGCTCCATATAGATCTGTGTGCTTTTTTGCAATTTAAATAATAAGTTAATCGATGGAATATTGTAAATAAGCAGATGCAGACAGATTATTACTGATTCAGTAGACATTTCATTATGAAAACCAGGGCCTGATTTCTAAGTAATAAAACATTTTGCAGTCTTTGTTTTTTCATGTAGCGTGTTTTGCTGTCACGCATTCGGAAAACGTGTTGCATTTTCAAAAGTCTTTTACACCTGATAAAAAGACATCATCGGCGTCATGAATGGTGATAGATGTTTTTGATCTCCAAATCTTCCACTGAATTTTATAGAGAATTATTTTAGAATTCAACAGGTAGTTATGACATCAGACGTTCGTCTCATAAAAACTTTTTATCACATGTTGTGTTGTGTATTAAATCGACGAATGGCCAATCAGGAGCCGTGGTAATGTGCAATGACGTCAGTGGTATTTTACGTTTGTCAGATATTTGTGTGTTATATATACTTTATTGCAGCAGCATATACCTTTATATTTAACTTGTAGATCTATATTGATACATATGTGATACAAATCGTATACAAACCAGAGTGAAATGAATTCGTTCTCTCATTTCCATTCCGTGTTTTGTAAAGCATTTATATTAATTATATTAATTATACTATCTGAAAAAAAGAAAAAGTTACATTGATTTTTGTTTCTAAATTGTGCTTATATTAAGATTATCCGTCTCCGAGTAAAGTAGTCCTTTCTCACATATGAAGATTTTGAGGTATCTGTTTGTGTTATTACGATTCACAAAAAGCCCGGCATCGCTTACTAAAGACACGTAGCAGATTACTCGAGTAATTTCTGACATGAATTTGTAAACGTACGTTTTCAAGATTTGACGAACTGTATACATACATATGTTCAATGATGTCAACTTGCTTGAAGCACAAAAACAATCTTGAGTCCCAAGAAATGATGTAGTATGCAGTATGCTATTAACTTTTAAAATATAAATGTTAAGATAAGCCTGCAATTTATTATGTGAATATTGAACTGAAATACAGCCATCATAGCAGTCAAACCTGGTTATATAGTGGCGAAAGCCTGTCATGATTTATCGGCCAGAACGGTGTGTGACGAAGAGAATAATATACTCCGATTTCTGCTATTTGCAATGGTCCGTTTTCTCAGATTTCTGCTATTTGCAATGGTCCGTAAACTCAGGTTTCTGCTATTTGCAATGGTCCGTATTCTCAGATTTCTGCTATTTGCAATGGTCCTATTCTCAGATTTCTGCTATTTGCAATGGTTCGTATAGTCAGATTTCCTCTATTTGCAATGGTCCGTAAACTCAGGTCTCTGCTATTTTCAATGGTCCGTATACTAAGATTTCTGCTATTTGAAATGGACGGGTATACTCAGGTTTTTGCAAAATTCTGTGGCCAAGTATACATTATAGTTTTCTGTTATATTCAAAGGTTGATGTACTGGTTCTTGGGTATATTCAAAGGACGGTATTCAAACTTATGGGGGTATAATTTCATTGCTCCGTATACTCAGCATTCTAATATCGGTATCATAGTGGTTTTGGTATATCAACGGTTCCGTATATACATGTTTCTGGTATAATCAGGGGTGGCGACAATGAGAAAGCTGAGACCCCGATTGAACTATCCAGTATAAAAAGTACTGATTTAAAAAAATGTAGAATTTCTTTAACCCAGCGTATTAACTATGAACTTAAATCGAACAGAATACTCTGAATGAGTAACTGTTATTTGCCAGCTGAACAATGTTAATTAAAGCGGCCGTTGAACTGCAAAGGAAATAATGTTCACTGGGGGTGACATTTCGTATGTTGTCTTTCACGCTGTCACTTTCCTGCCATTTATTACACATCGGAGGTAAGCGACCACCTGTCTCTAATCCAGGGGTCGCTGCGCTATATTCTAAGAGTTTAAACAAAAACCTTTCTACCAGACGTTTCACGGTTAATTACTCCACGTGTCGGCGTAGTAATGAATCTATCGAAACATTCATCAAAGCCAATTAGAATTGTTTCTACACAGTCGCAATAATTGCTCGTTGTTTCGCTCTGTGGATGATTTATCCGGTTTAATTGAGTTTAACATTAGTGGATCGGCTACGATGATCTGTCTATGTATCTAATCAATAAACAGATGTTTTCAACTCGGCCCTATTGCCCAAAGACCGTGTAGTTAATAAAATAGTACTTTGTTTTTACGGTTGCTGAGAATTTACGCATTTTTGCTTGCTTGCGTGGTGCTTTACAGATTGATGTGTCTCAGTAACAAGGCAATGCAATGTGGTTCAAATATAACATCGGTCAAAAAGACACCGTTTCCAAACCCGTACCCATTCTAGATCTGGATGGATGCCTTTGCCTTTGCTGGCTTAGGTATTGTTGACTCGTACATTTTCCAATAGTAAATAGCTATCTTGTTCAAATTTTAACGCCACAATGGAGAGAAAATATTGGCTTACATTTGCGTCAAGCTATAGCTATATAGGCAAAGATAAGGTGCTTTAAATCATATTTGTAGGTCTATACACTTCTGTGAGTACATGGACTATTAAGTATATCGACAAAGAAAATCTCAGTCGACAGGTATCCAGATTTATCCAGTTCGCAGCTTACTGTAGCTCGATTTAGTGTCTTTTCATTATCCTGAGTGCCCACATTTCAGTGCAATCGGCAAAACATTTGACGAGGCAAAATGGAGCTATACGAATATTGATGCCTAGCAGGCCAAAAGTTGCTCTACAGTTTGCTCTGATCACTTCGGCAAACCATGGCGTGTCCGCGGCTAGGTGGTTAGCGTGTTGGACTATTGATGCTCCTTCGATGTACCACACATACTTAAGTGGACCTCACCTATACCAAGAAAAAAAAGGTTTTTTTACCGACGCTTTGCACATTCGGACAGCGTTTTCTGCATCTTTGTTACTGTATATAGAATATATGAATGTGTGCTATTCTATAAAATTTGGTTTTAAAAGATGGTTTTCATCAGATATCAATAACTTGATAATTATTTTGTTTTCGTGATTAGTTTTTCAAACATTTATGATAGATTTCATCAAACTGTTAAATGACGTTAAGATGAAATGTATGAGAAAATAAATCAATGCGTAACAGATATGTGCGAAGATTTCACGGCTCCACGTTAACGCTGAGAAGGATTGTACTTATGAGATTGGAAGGCATTTGGTTGGTCGGTGCTACCGTAGCCCCGGTGCTGTCTGAGCTAAGGGGAAAACAAATTTGTTGTGATGTCTTTGATTAGAAATGTTAACATTTTGTGTTATGTAATGAGAATGTTTTCAGTCAGTGACATTGAAAAAGGTTTCCTTCATACATAAGTCTGGAACATCCGCCATATGAGTGAAATAACCTTAAGTACCGAGTAAACTGGGCATGTATAAGTCCCGTACGCTTCTACTTGACTTCCGGGTACATCATTGAAACTCTTTCGGAAATGTTGAATAGTTTTATTTTGTTTTGTTGTTGTGTGCAGTCGTCAAATTTTAGCCTTCCGTGATGTAAGGGTTAGAAATAATGTAAGCTATAGCCGGAAATGGAATATATTACTAGAAATATCGCAGATCAAAGACGTCAAGCACCGGCCCCATACGACTAAAACAAACAATTTACCATCGACCGAATTCTAGATGAATTATCTCGGGAGCTTCTGTTCTCAGGCATTGTGCTAAGTAGCCATACGAAAATGGCTCAAATTTCAAAAGTCAATTTGTATATTTTCATTTATAAGATATTAATATACCCGGTTCAATGGAAGCGAGGAAATTTCACCAATGACAGAGTTCCAAAGGGCTTTTCCATGTGAATCAGGATTGTGTTTCCCAGAAAAGCGCCGATGTAGAACGGTGTTCGATTTAATCTGGTATCAATACTTAATAGTTACTCTCCCAATATCCTGTGTTTGTCAGATTATCAAGATCGGGTTTCACGGAACAGCACGTTTGTTCGGTTTCTGTATAGACAGGGTGGTTTAGGCTGGGTGACGTGTGATTTTCAGGAGCCGTGATGCTGGTCACGAGCTTTGATTAATAGACCACGCTTATGACTTGTCACTCGGGATATACAAGCGTTGTTAGGTGTATAAGTGTTGCCCGTATGTGATACAGGTGGTGTATGTATAGCGTTTGTCAACATTATCAGGTGCTAGATGTATCAAGATCGGCCGCTACTACCAGATTTTTGGCGCTGAAAATGTCCCAGCATCGAATACTCGATATTTATCGTGTTTGCTTTTAATGGTTCAATTTGAAGGAAGAACAAATGAAGCTTTTTAGTTCATTGGAATTTACAGTATACCATTACTAAAAACTAACAAATCTGAACTGTTCCAAGAAATACAATATGTAATGTACGGGCGATGATTGCTAAATTAGGTTTAAACACGGTTTATATAGACGGTGGCGGAATGAAGTGGGACCGTATAATTCCAATT
>JAQQZZ010016282.1:779-11344 GCA_030265115.1 Mopalia vespertina | reverse complement strand
AATCAATCAATCAATCAATCAATCAATCAATCAACCAATCAATCAATCAATCAATCAATCAATCAATCAATCAATCGATCGATCTCAATCAATGCCTCTTAACCTAGGCTCCAACGACTTTAGTTTATCAGCATCAATTCTATTTTTGATATATTGTGTTGAATGCTAAGTTCATTTGTAATCAGACATGTTTGCAAGGGGAATGAAGACCTTTGCAGTCAATTTCTGGGTTATAGGCCAACACGAATGTGCTTCAATGGGGGTGGTCTGACAAGTTACATCAAACATGCTTCAATTGAATACAGTGTAACGTATAGCTGAAAGATAATAAATAGTTTTCTAAGTAACAAATTCTAACTCGAAATGAAATCAAGTTTTGTGCTATTTCTTGAATCATTATGAACTAGGAGGGCTTTTTTATTACAAACGACATTTTGGCCAATATGTAATTTGTGCGAACTGTTAATGAACTGGTTCAACGACTTCGCTTCGGAGGAAGACATTTTAATTGAAGCTGTAGAGAACCAAAAAGCCAAACAGCACAGTTTGTGGTGTAGAGATGAGATAAACATTTGTCATTCATCTTTTCGAGTGTCTGGCAGAATGACACGTTTACGGTATTCCAAGCTATGTTACTGCTATTGTTATATGGGATGCATCTATTATAAACGCATTTTGTGTTCTTTCGAGGCGTAATGTTTTTACGCCGTCATATCTTGAACAAATATACTGGCGTTCTGTACTACATTTTGGAAAGCGTATAGACGACGTGTGTGTTTATGAATGTACTATTTGCTTTATATAAAAAAAATCGAGAGAAAAAATATTTCAAAAGTATGTACATGTATATTAGTCATGGAGGCTGAAGGAGGCAAGTTAATTTTTCTCTCTTCATTTATTCAAAATATATTAGTCATGCATGGTCGGGTTTTCATCTAACTTGTCACCGGTATCTTTGAAAAACAATTGTCGCCAAAACTCAAGAATTTGTAACTGAATTATTTTTAATAGAGGGCGTGACCATCTTCTCTGGTAGTGTATTTATGTCCCAGGTATCAACTACCGTTTATGGTTGAAGACTGTATGGAATTGTCCCTTTGGCGTGAATTTTGCCAGTTTATTTCATTATTGATGCTTGTTTTAGGATTAGGGTTCAGTTAACAATTCATGACAGGCTTATGTTTAGCGGCTGTTTGAACAACTGCTTGCCTTTTCTGGTAGATGTATAATACTCTCAAAACAAAACGTCTGATACTCTAACTGATTATTTTGCGAGCACAAAATTGGACCGACGTACAGTTTTTGAGACAGTCGGGAAATAGTTAATCTTAGAGTCAAAGAAAATGAGAATAGGGGACTGAAAGATTAACTAGACAATACATCTAGAGAATTGGTGTCTTGAATGGAATTTCCCTGGAGTCTGGCTGACCATTGGCTTTCCTTGAATCGTTTATCCCTGTTCTAGCTGCAAGGTTGTAGAGTACATATGAAAGGCGGTTTGCTAATTTAGTTTTTTTCAATACATGAAAGCTCTCTGGTACACGGGTTTTATGTAACCTATTTGGTATATTACCCAGGCTCCAAATTAAAACTGTTGATTTGCTTGTTGAACCAAATGCGACTGTTTACAACGTGCCACGTCCATTAATCATGGTTACTCATAACCGATCTATACCTTCCTCCGGTCTATTATGTATATATAATTATGTTGGATTTCAAAGAACATTACACGATGGGTGATCTGAAAGGAGACGTCCACCACTTGTAGCTAATTAGTAGCTTTCTTGGGATTGGGGATAAAAATAGACACGATATAAAACTTGTAGGCAGCGAATGAAATGTAAACATATCTACAGGACTGAATCAAAACAAATATACTAACCAGGAATTATTGACAAGCTGTAAAGAGGCATTTGTATGCGCCTGAGAACAGACAAAGAACAAGTTGTTGGGAAGCGCAACTGACTGCTTGGATCCTTTATGTGACACATACCGAAGCTACACATACTGCATACATGTTATACAAAATAATATATTTATTTTGTCGTCTGCATTCATCCAGAATGTGTTACTATTAAATGACAAAAAAAGAAAGTTTATGCTGAAATTGACGACTGGGGAACGTGAATATGCCTTAGCATGACTCCAATTGTCGTTTGTAGGCAGAGTAATGACAGATTGGTTTAGGTAGCATAAATTCGAGGAAAGATTACAACACACGGAAGCGGGCAGGGCTCCAAGCCGCCCATGTTAGAAACGCTTCCGACTTCCATTTTGTTCAACGACATATCCGCGATCGAAGGCTTCCAGTGGTCACGACTGTTACAGCTGTTCATTCTCAACGAAGAGTTGTCAGCATTATTCGTCATGGAACAGTTTATTCCTTCTATTAACCGGCTAACCATCTTGTATAGCCAAGTCATTCTCATACTCCATGCACACCAACCTTTGTACACAATTTAAATCAAATGTTGAACTCCGTTTCTAGCCGACAAGAGTACCACCGTTCTCACATAGCCATTTGTCTTGGATCCCTTGTGTTTGGATTACCAGATATTGGATAACGCATCTCTTGTCGCCCACAGATGCATAACCTAGCTCATACTGAACTGGAAAATTGAGGCCGATTTCCAAGAACACTTGGAGAAGATTGATTAGTTCCAAGAAAAGGAGTTCCACGGCTAATGTTGCTGAAAATGATGGCCACAGACGCTATTGACTTTTGACGTTGGTTCCTGATATCTTTTGTACACAGCTGAACGCGGGTTCTTAATGGCCTGCGGTCTTTCTGATCGTCTATTTAAAGTTTCCACGTCATCGAATTTCAAACAATTGGACGTGCGTTTTTAAGGAATCGATGTCGCTTCATGTAGCATTCTCATATGTTTGCTGAAAATTGACAAATAGAGTCAGGGATTTGATTGTCCTTAGAACTAAAATGTTACTTTAGCATACGTTTGATTTCCGAATGAGGTAAATATACACAATCATCTTAGTAACCTCATTTTTATAAGTAATTGTATGATGTGTGGAGACGAGAAACACGTGTAGGCTACCCAGCAGACATTCCAGTGACTTGAAAAGCTGTCAAATGTTTGTTTCAACAATCTTATCTGGAAGACAGCTAGCTCCTTCTAGATCACAGTCATTACCAATCCCTTCTAATTCAGCAGTAATGGACTTCCGGTGGTGGGGCCTCCTCGAAATGAGACTAAATGAATTTGTTCGATCGACAGACAGTTTCGGTAATTGTACAAAAGAAAATTCCGATTGCAGTTTATAAATATCCTATCAATTTGTCCATGTTGGCGCTGTGAGTGTTAGCCGTTCTCCCTCTATTATTCCAGTCAGTCGGCAGCTTTGACCTAGTAGTTTATATTTAGAAGAATTTAAACGGTCAATTACGCTATATATATTTATCATCAGGATCACTGACCGAAAGGCTCGGCTTAACACGAAGAATATGGTGCGAATGATTGGGAGGGAGCTTCCTCTTGCCCTGGTGCTTTCGGAACTTAGGGCCACCACGAAGCCGATCTGTCCGTGATGCCTTTGTACTGTTTCCTGTGATTGTCCTGTTTTTGTCCTGTCTTGTCTTTTTTGTTTTGCCAGTGAAGTCGATGGGGATTTCCTTCACACATTTGGCTGGCACGCCGTCATATGAGTAAAATAACTTTAAGTACAGCATAAAACCCAATCAAACAATTTATGTCCTTTTAACAATCAAACTTTCGGAGAACATTTTTTTCCATTTTCAAGACCTATCAAGGGTTTTCCGATAGCTTGATTATCAACATCTACAAGTTCAATGTCGCCATTTTTTCTCTCGGAAATTTGCCCAGATTAGCGGCTTTATAAAAGTTTTTTTTATAAAATAACATTAACATTGAAAATAAGATGGTTGTAAACATCTGGTGATGATTGGGAATTTGTTGAAACAATGTAACAGCTCTATTCTGGTCGATCCCACTTTGCTTAACGGTTTTTTTATATTATAAAGAAATGGATTTGCTAGTTGACCTGATAAAATTGAGGATGGAATAGTCTCACCGTAGTCTTTTGATTGCTACTTTAATATACAGCAAATCTGACTCCAAATGTGTGATATGAATAGGAGTGGGTGTTCAGGGTGAGTGTGTGTGTAGGGGGGAGGCGGGGTCCTCTGTCGATCAGTCTGAACGACGTCATTGATTAGAATGTCGCATTGTGTTCAATTATTGTGTTCGGTAAAAAGTACCTGGTATTAAGTTCTTGTCGTTTTATACTTTGTTTTGCAGACGTTGTGTTCAATTAAAAATGCCAGAGACAAGCTCTGGCTGGCTGGGAATGCAATCCACGGTGTTTTGTGTATGTTTGATATGCATACTGCCACAAGTACCAGGCCGAGAACTGAAGATTGCATGGATGGCGCCAAAAAATCAACATTTAAACTTCAGTGCTTCAGGCAGTGTAGGAGCATTGAAGTTAGCACTGGATATAATACGGGATGACCCAAATCTTCTACCAGGCCATACATTAAGGTAATTATTACGTATTTACAGTTCTGTTTTGTTCATTGCCACTGACCGAGCGGTTGGAGGGAGCTTCGTGTTACCTTTGTGCCCTCAGAGCAGGCCAATCTTTTGCAAAACGGCCCCCACACCAACCTCACACCAATTAAGGGTCTCGGGTTCGATTGTAAAGGATCTGCATTCTAACAACCAATTGAAGGTTGTGGGTTTTCCGGGATGTATTTTACAATGAATTGTGATTTTATACCACTAGCATCGGATGAAGGTATAAATAAATAAATGTATAATAATCTGTGCTTGTGTTTTATCTTGTATCCTTTTTTGTCAGTAATGTCAAGGATGGGTGCTGTTATATGAGTCAAAAAATTTAACAGTTTCCTCAGGTGATTTATTATTTCGTTGCGGTTGTTGTTGTTCGCCGGAGGAACACATCATTGATTTAGCCTTGGGAAATATACCAACATGCAGGGATTGAAACGTTTAAAATATGTAGTCAAACATTTTTACAATTTGTTATGCAAGCCATATTGCCATTAAATTCTGAGAAATTTTAGGCCCACAGGACAATATCAAGTTTTCCGAACATATCCTGCAAATGTGATAGATTTTTTTACCTCTGACAACCGTAACGTGATTAGACAGCTCAAAAAGATACTCATATATTTATTTTAAGATAAACTTTGTAAACTCGACTCACGCATCTTTTTTTCTGGGAAATTGAAAGAAGGTCAACATTTAAACCTTACGCTCAAATGGATTGAGTAAGTTATCGGATTAACCCAATTTGAATGCACTTAAGTTGAGTTAGGTTTAATTAACGCTCTGCTAAAATCTTTTACATGCTTTATGGGCTATTCAAGTATACTAAAGTATTTGTGATATTCCGGTCACTAAGTTGTTAATACTTTGTGTGTGCTATTCAAGTTAGTGATAAATTCTCACCTTGTTGAATAGAAGGAATGTTAAAAATATGTCATTGTAGCTACATCTGAATTTCAATGCTACAGCTATGTGTCAAATATATTTTTTCGTAACTGCATCCGTGTGAGATTTTGACACATTGTCTTGATCACTTTGTTTCAATCTCTATTTAAACTTCGTGACCCGAGGCCAAATGTTATTTTTTGTGTGAAGGCATATTTAGAAGGTAAACAACACCCGTAGGCATTCGATTCAATAAGGCATACATCTGTCCCATTGTAATCTTCTATTGAACTAGATTAAGTACTAAGGTCGCCGAAATACTTGACATTGTTAGTAAGCTAACAGTTTTTTGTGAAGTTTTATCTTGTAAGGAGACGTAGATGAATTGAGCTCTGCCACAAGCCATCGGATTGACAGCTCGTGGAATTGGAATGTTTGCACGTGACAAGACCCGTGGCAAATTTGACGAATCACTTGTCAGCATTGAGTTTAGTGTAGATACTGGCATGTATGAATCATTGCACTTAACACGACATCTTCTTTCCTAAGTATATAATTGACCATAACCCCAATCAATACAAATATTTTCGGGTTTTTAAATTTTTTTATTTGAGGTCTCTGTTCTCACTTTAATTAACCCAATGCGGCCAAAAGCTTTGACTACTGAAGTATTCATAAGGTCAGTGAGTCCTGTACATCGTTTGCTCTCAGGTGGACTGGACGGACCGACTAAGCCAAGCCCTAACAGTCTCATTGATTGTCTAACTTTATCCGATATTTTACGGCCCTCTGGCTAAGGGTAGTTTGTTTGGTGAGTAGTGATGCTGTCTTTACTTAGCACTGGAGGAATATTAACTTTCCAACAGTATCATAACATTTCACATCCTGGTTGTACTAGTGTCAATTATTGTTGGAATACACCTTCGTCATATAAGTGGAATACCCGAAGCACGCGTAAAACTCCAATCAATCAATCAATCAATCAATCAATCAATCAATCAATCAATCAATCAATCAATCAATCAATTAATCAATCAATCAATCAATCAATCAATCAATCAATCAATCGATATTTAACAATAAGAACATAACATATAGCCCCCTGGCTAAGGGCTGTTTGTTTGGAGAGTAACAATGCTGTCTTTACCTAGCACTGGAGGAAGATTTAACCTCCAACATTATCAAAACACTTCACATCTTATGATTGTGCCAGTGTCTAATTGCTGGCATATACCACCGTCATATAATTGAAATACCTTTAAGCCACCGTTAATCAATGAAAATAAAACATGAAAGCTAAACGATATTAATAAAAGTAAATTTGAAATAAACTTGAGTAAAAATTGAGTTATTAAATTGAGTTATTACCAATCATTGCCTGATGTTTCTTGTTCAATATGAAAAGAAACGTTCCAATCAAACTTAATCGATTTAAGCATCGTGCGAAAGCGCCTTATATATTGGAGAATGGGGATTGGCATAACGGACGTTCTGATAATACGAGTCATATACGACTAGTGGTAACGGCTGGGAAATTTTCATTAATTTGCGACATTTTGACTGGCCGAGCAAACCCTCGACGAATCAAAACTCCTCTAATTAAGGACAATTTTCATTGATTCACAAATATTTAAGAAAAAGAAAAAAAAATGCAAGACAAATCAGAACGCAAATTAGGGGAATGCCCTTGTCGTTACAACAGAGTGCACCATGATTATATAAAGATGTTCATTTAATAACGGCAATATAGAGTGTCAAATGTGACACGTGTTTGAGTGTGGTGCTTAATACCATCAAAATCAACTATATCAAGAAATATAAACTGAGTTTGTTTTGTTTACAGTGTACGATGGTACAATTCTGAATGTAAAAGCAAACCAGCAATTGCCAACGCGGTGGAAGCGCGTTATGACTACAACCCGGATCTGTTTCTCGGCCCGCCATGTTCAGCAGGTACAACTTCTCTTTAGATTTTTGTTAATTGTTTCAGGGGCCAGTTGCTCGAAAGACGATTAGCTGCTAACACCAGATTAAATTGCTAACACCGGGTAAGAGATAGACCTACAACATGGCGTGACGTCATCTAATAGCGGATTAAATTTAATAGCGCTTCGAGCAACAAGGCCCGTTCCACAAAGCGATCTTAGCCTTAGTTCTTCTTAATTGCCATGGTGACCAGTGCTGGCATTATTGTGTCGTCATGGCACTTAAGGTCAACTAAGGTTTATATCGCTTTGTGGAACAATACTCAGGATATTATAACGGTCCTTGTAAAAAAATTTTAAACAGTTCTCATTGAAAATGTACTGTGAAAAATAATCTTAAAACAAGATTCG
The DNA here is from genome assembly GCA_030265115.1 of Mopalia vespertina. Lineage (NCBI taxonomy): Eukaryota > Metazoa > Mollusca > Polyplacophora > Chitonida > Mopaliidae > Mopalia > Mopalia vespertina. The sequence goes on along the minus strand of JAQQZZ010016282.1, from coordinate 3,573 downwards.
AATATTGTGTAAAAACGATTTCGAAACCACAAAGTAGAATCATTGTCGCTCTCAGTATCAATGCTGATATATAACAGGCAATTACAGGCTGAAGTATTCGTCGGTTCAAACGCTTTTATAGTACGAATGGTTGTATTAACTAGTACTAAGGTTTTAATACTGCTGGTCGATCGACAGAGTCTTCAAGCTCAGTAGGTCATTGTCAAAAGGAATGGGATAATTGAGGTGGAAACCTAATGCCTTCAAACAATAGCTCAATCTTTGTTTAATTAACTCATTTAACTTGTGCTTGCCTTTGGCTAAACTCAACCTTTGTGTTACTTCCAATTTGATTTCATGGTAAAACAGTATGGAAAAGGAGGAGAGCTTATTGATATTTGAACAGGTCTTTGATCGATTTATAAAAAGAATAAGATGGGTTGTAAGAGAGAGGAGGAATTATTATAGCGTCTCAATTGAGTTCATCAAACCTTTGTGACAGTATTGTGGGTTAAATTAATAGTTGGTGGTCCGTTCAATGCATCCAACAGAACGGATCAATTTTTGAAGTTACATTTCGAGAATTTCCCATGTGTAATCAATTTGAAGGTAGTGTTGTGCTTTGTGGCCTATGATAACTGTTTTCACTTGTAGGTTGTGTTCTTTTCAGCCATGCGTGGTGTGGGTCAGCTTGCGTCTCACTGGAACCTGCCCGTGTTTGGCTGGGTCTCCAGTGATATCGACCTCCGAGATAAGAGTGTTTACTCCACACTAATCCGTCTTCTGGGACCCCTTAATGCATTTGGTGAGTGATCAGTAGCCAAGGATACTTTAAAGAGCTCCAGGAATCCTTCCGTCTGGGAATTCCATTGTACGATTGAGATAGGTTTAATGCGGTTGCAAACCTACAACCCCGAACCCTTGTAACTCTCGAGCTATGTCTCCATGATGTCAGACATAATGAAAACTCATTTTGAAATCTCTGTTCTCTGTCGATTCGAGGAAGAATTGTTTCAGACAACGTGGCAACTCTAGCCCAGAATTGTGATAAATATGTCTCCCCTTTAATGGCCAGAAGGCTTGTTATGTCATGACTTTTTCCTACGACGAATAGCAGTTCTGGTTCCGTAAGACTTAACATAATACTATAGGTTAGAGGTTATATTTCAAACATCTTAGTCGACACAAGGTTCAATTTCAAAATTTAGAAAGCTTATTGCACGTGATCAGCTGGGCACAAATATTTATCACGGTCTGAACGTTATTCCAGGAAATACTCAAACAGACTCCATAGTTGTTTAAAGAAGTTGATAGCCGCAAATGTCTTTTTACAGTCCCTTTGTGATTATACTTTGAAAATTAAAACTTTTCCAAGTTTAAGTATTTTATTAGTGGAAAGATTTTATAACAGATATACTTATATATGTTCAAGCATTTTAGGGCATCATTGGGAAAACTAACTTTAATAAAATTGTAAAAAAAAAAACCCATTTCACAGATAAATTCTACAGCCTTCACAGTTGCAAACAAATACTGGCGCTATATTATTTTGTGGAATTCCCATTGGGTGCTGTAAGTAAAATGTTTGGAAAGTTTTAAGCCATCTTTTATTTATACATATCTATGAGATATAAATTACACAATTACTCAAAATGTAAACAGCGAAAAATAGAAACTGTACAATAATACAGAATAAAGTTATAACTAACTGATGTAAAACATTTCAGTTGAATAAGTTCATAAACGATCCTTTTCTATTTCGTAAAGGCGGGTGGTTGGGGGAGCTTCCTGTTGCCCTGGTGCTCTCAGATCTAAAGAGGACAAGGAAGACGACCTGTTTTATTGTTGTTCTGTAATTATCCTGTATTTGTCCCTTCTTTGCCTTTGTTTGTTGCCAGCGACGTCGAGGGTGTTTCCTTCACCCTACGGGCTGGCCCGGCGTCATGCAAGTGAAATAACCATAAGCACGGCGTTAAAGCCCAATTAAACAAACAAAATATTTCTTTCTTAAAGAATGTAAATTGCTGAACTTTGGAATGCTCTACCCATCGAAACATCGAGCTGTCTCAATCCCAAGACGAATTTAAAAATAGAGTAGCACTCCGGAAGGGTTAATCCAACGTAAATAAAGCAGTGAAATCATATAGTAAAATTGTCCTTTATTTTAGACACTTATTTAGCATGACCTTTTCTAAATATACTATCATATCAATTGTTAAATCATCAACATAATAAACAAAAACAAGCATCAGCACACACATACAATTCTAACAAAGATGTACTATATGTATTTTTAAACCATTATCTTTTTTAAAAAAAACGTTTTTTTCAATAGTAGGTGCTAATATTTCCTAATGATAATAACAATGAGAGATAATGTTTATTTGATTTAAAACCCGACTTTAAAAAAAGTCTATCTTATCTTATCTTAGCATAAATTTACTTCAAAAGGGCATAAAAGGTCCAGCATACACTTTTCTTACAGCACCAATATCAAGTTGGTTTTATAGGAAAACGAGGAATCCTGCACAAATGTAATAGCAGTTCTGTGTATAATTAGACGAAGACTTTTGTTCTTTCCTCTCCTCTATCGTAGCTATCGTGTGGGGTTAAAGTAAGCTAAACTTCTGGGCTGGCTTATTTCAAAGATGCTAAGTTTAATTGTGTGACTGAAGAACTCAGTATTATGACGTCGAACAACGAAGGTTTGAGGCAGATAAGCCTTTGATGTTGAGAGTGAGTGAGCAAATAATAACCTAATTTCACTTTTTTTTGTTTTCAGTTTTTTTTTTTTGCGGGGGGGGGGGGGGGGGGG
>JAQQZZ010016271.1:0-11344 GCA_030265115.1 Mopalia vespertina | reverse complement strand
TCACAAAACCAGAAGTGGTTATCCAGAAATTGTATAATTATGTTACCCCACTTCTAAATGTCGTTCAAAACTTATATGGGTATATATATTTAAAGTTACACATGGAAACTACTGGCATCTGGTTGGAATTAACGAGCCTTTCGATCAAGCCTTATTGTGTCATTTCACGTCAAATCATCGGAAATCTCGCGATATTCGTTACCATCTCGTAGAAAATACCACTGTTGCTCAACCGTTCCAAGGAGGATTGGGCCACTCTGTAACCATCTTAAGCTTTTCAACGCAGACTGGGAATTTTGGGATAAACCCGTGCCATAGCTTTTTATACAGCAGGAAGTGCTTTTTAAGACTTGTGTCATTTCATATCAATTAACGGGGAATCTCGTGGAGAATACTACTGTTGCTTTAACCGCATTTAACCAAATATCGGCTTTTGTTTGAGTAAAAATCTAAAAGGTATATTACTAAAACGTTACTATTGCCAATATTTCCCTGTAATATGAACATATGAGTTTGGCCTAGGCTTAGGGGATTGAATTTTGTCTGTACCACTGCACTGGTATCGGTTCATGTTAAATCACGTGGAATCTCGCGAGGTTTCGGTACTATATCGTTGAGAATGCCACATTTGCTTTTGACAGTCTCCGGTATCGCCATTACACTGACGACTAGGGAAAGATCGGAAACCACATTCCGCAAAATCGAACCGCGATTGAGCACCGTGACTTTCTAAGTTACAAAAATGACCATTGGCACTGAAGCTGCGGATTCGGAGGTTGACAAACTGTTGAGGACAACAAGGGACTAACAAAATGACTCCGTTGGTAGCCGTCGGATGTGATAAAGGTCCCAGGCCAGTTTTACTTTGCTTGATTTGTTGTTATTTTTCGATTTTGAGGAAGCACTGATTCGATGGTTTTAGATCTAGTCTTCTACTATAGAGTACGTGAAGCGTGAGACTGTTATTTGGTAGACATTTTTAAAATATTATCGATGCTACTTCCTACGTTGGGACATTGACTCTTAAGATACACACAGGCCATCTTGTTTTGCACTTCTTTTATTTGCTGGCCTGTGGCATACGTCGCCCGAAATATTGGCATAAATTAATGCGCGATGGCCTGGTAAAAGCGTACGAGAGTTGTCTTAGTCTCGTCCACTATAGAAATTCTCACGAGAATACGATTGCTGGTAGGCCGTACGTAACGAGAACGGCTACCTGCTAGATATAAGTGTCTGTGTCTAAAACGAAACTCGAGGCCCCCGTAAGGGGCTGCTTCGCTTACTTCTTTCGGTTATCGTTTAAGTTACATACATTCCTTTGCAGGGCTATGGTTGATTTAAATAGTTTTGCAAGTATATTTGTGTAAAATCTACAAGAAAATCAGATGTTATTGTTTCAGGTACTTACTTAAAATACCCATATCTGGACTTGATCTTCATTATTTTTAAGCCCGTAGCCCTTAGTGGTTAGCGAGTGTGCTTACTAATCCTACTTCGATATACTGTTCACGGGATCGAGTCCGCCTGTCGACCATCAGGTATATGAGTTAGTCACATGATGTGGCTCCGGCAATCGCATGGGTGGTTTTTACGAGGTTTCCTACCGGCTTTCCACCGTTATAAGGCAAAGAACATTGTGAAGTGGACAATCCGTCGTCGTATTAGCGTCAACCAATCAAATCGGGTTAAAACAGTGCGGATTTCACCCTTGAGCACAAAATTAAACCCCAATCAATTAATCTTTATTGTTTTGTCCAATTAACATATTTTATGACTAGTTTAGAATCTTTATTTATTATTGTATGAATTATCGGGGCTATTCCATGGGTGTATTGACTCAGTGGCTAGTTTCGTGTCGTAATCGAGGCACTGCTGTAACCCGATTTGATTGGTTGACGCAATCTAGGCATTAAATTACACTCGATAGAGCTCGCCTCACCTTGGATGCAAATACGTATATTATAGACTTGAATTATACAATCAAAGCCTCATCTCGGTAAAACAATTTGTGCTGCCTGTTGGTTTAAAATTAATTATAGAGAAAATTTATTTTATGACAAAAAAATTTCGAAGGGAGTATATGATCGCGAACACAGCAGGTAAAACCGCGAATAAGATATGTAGGGGCAAATTGCACCCACACCTAGGTTTTGTTTTTCCTAGATATTAGCGGCTCTCGCGTATATGCCCGACATAACAGTACGAGAGAGATAATTTGTGATAGGTACAAACAGTGCTTAATGAATATATGATGATAACTTGTGCCAAAAAAAGACATTCAAGCAACGATTCGCCCGACCAAACTAATGACCGGAACGCTGGATATTGGCCCGCTAATGCATTAGAGTTCAAGTCTCCAAGACAGGTTTGTTTCTCTACAAAATTCAGATGAATCCGTTCTAATTCTGATCCATTCTGAAATCATCTGGTCGAAACAATGGAAGCCGATAGCGGGCATGCCCTCTATTTGAAAGGGCAAGACAACAAGATGACCGCTATTGGCTTCCATACGATAAAGAGTTAATAATCCTGAAATATTGCCTTCAGTATGGAATCTTATCGTGTTGGATTCTTCAAGCCAGAAGAACGTCATTTCCAGGCAATGCTAGCTTCCCACTGTCGTGCGATCCGTTACGAATGCGACGATTGGTCATTTTTAGCTGATCGTGGAATTTCTTTGAAATGTCATGTTGGGATACGGGATGATACGTTCTGGTACGATTTGGTGCGCTTGCCTGCGATATGGTCACGATTGTTCAATTAAAAGTGACACGATCTGGTCTCCCATCCAGATACTATCATCTACGTTCCGATAGGATTGTCCCGATTGAGTCGACTATTGGGTACCAACGTGACACGATCATCACGATCAGAGTCCCAGATTTGGGACGATCGAGTACGTGCATACACGTTCGGATACTTTCCGATACGTTAATCACGAACCGCTCTGTTGCGATAGGATACAATTGTGGTATCGATGTCTTTCACGATGAGGATTGACAGTGATCACGATTTGAGCTACGATTGGACCCCGATGGATATATATACAGGACGACTGACCGTGGACGTCATTGTTTCTTAAACTTCTACAGAGTGAACAATACAACCCACAACCATTGATGATGACAGAGCGTCACAGATCGTGAGAGATCGCATCACATCTCAACAGAGCGTGGTACTTGTCCAAGGTTGATCCCGATCACCACGATTTGGAAGCACGATTCGATGCGATCTGTCGCGCTTTGTTAAAATCAAATTCGATCTGAATCGATTATCATGATTGACAATTAATCGTGTTGATTGTAGAAATTTTTTAACCGTCCAAAACTTTCCTACGATTAACACAATTGCCACGACTGACGGCCAGATCTGAAAATATCTGATAGGATCACCACGATTAAGACGGCGATTACAATCGTGCCGCCAATCGTGATAGTGGGAACGTAGCTTTAACAGACAACCGTGCCGGTTAAGTGGTTATTAAAGTTTCATATTGCGATTTGCGACGCAGATATATACGTCTTATAGCAGAACCAAATAAGGCGCCGACCTTACATGTGGATATTCGTGGATTAAAATTTGATACAGATTTTGGTAATATATATTTGTATATATGCAATTTTGACATTTGATGACCTACCCGAAGAGTAAATGCCTGTCCCAGGTTTGAAGCGAAGTACTAGACCTTTTCCGATTGTCAGACTAGAGCCCCTTTGTACAGTAACGGGTTCGTTAACGTCAACGTACTTTCCATCTTCAGCCCGCAAAACTGTCATCCCTTGAAGTGACCCCCCGTCCAGCACTTGTATCGTTGTCACTTGTGAATGAACGATAATGTCTAGCGATGATAACAACGCTTCAGAAAAACGAAACAAAGCATATGTGGATAAAATGAAAACAAGACCAAATCCATCGGATAAATTCCAATCCCTCTTGTCTAACTTTTTGTAGGCCAAATTAACCTTATATAACTTCCTTCGTAGTACGACCAGGATTGCATTATTCAATTTTAAGTCGCATTGTTTCAATAATCTCATAATTGAGAGAAGATTGCTATACGTACGGAAAGGCCTACCGGTCGTTCGAAGATTGATCTCTGAGTGATTGCCTGATTGATTGATTGATTGATTGATTGATTGATTGATTGATTGAAATCACAAGAACCCAAAACAACAGAGCGGATTCGCATTGCCCCTATCTATGAAAATACTAGGGCAACAGGAACCTACCTCCAACCGTCATATAAGAGACATGGATCGGATCAACAGTTCAACAGTTGAACACACCGAAAGGACATGGGTCTGATCAACAGTCCAAACAATTGAACACATGAAAGGGACATGGGTCTGATCAACAGTCCAACAGTTGAACACTTGGATGGGACGTGGTTGTGAACAACAGTCCAACAGTTGAACACACGGAAGGGTCATAGGTCTGATCAACAGTTGAACATATAGAAGAGACAGGCGTCTGAACAACAGTTAAATATATGGAAGGGACATGGATCGGAACATACGTCCACACAGTTGAACACATGTAAGATACATGGTCATCAAAAACACTTCAAACACTTGAACACACCGAAGAGACATGGGTCTGAACAACAGTCCAAACAGTTGGACACAGAAAATATGGGTTTGAATAAAAGCTGACCACATAGAAAAGACATGGGTCTGAACAACAGCCCAAACAGTTGAGCACATAGAAGAGACATGGGTCTGAACAACAGTTGAGCACATAGAAGAGACATGGGTCTGGACAACAGTGGAGCACATACAAGAGACATGGGTCTGAGCAACAGTTGAGCACATAGAAGAGACATGGGTCTGAACAACAATGCAGCACATAAAAGAGACATGGGTCTGAACAACAGTCCAAACAGTTGAACACATGGACGAGACATGAGTCTGAACAAAAGTTGAGCACATGGAATACACATGGCTCTAAACAACAGTCCAAACAGTTGAGCGCATAGAAGAGACATGGGTCTGGACAACAGTGGAGCACATAGAAGAGACAAGGGTCTGAACAACAGTGCAGCACATACAAGACACATTGGTCACAGTTGAGCACATGGAATAGACATGGATCTGAACAACAGTTGAGCTCATAGACGAGACATCGGTCTGAACAACAGTTGAGCAAATGGAATAGACATAGGCCTGAACAACAGTCAAAACAGTTGAGCACATAGACGAGACATGAGTTTGAACAACAGTGGAGCATATACAAGAGACATGGGTCTGATCAACAGTTGAGCACATAGAAGAAACATGGGTCTGAACAACAGTCCAAACAGTTGAACACATGGACAAGACATGAGTCTGAACAAAAGTTGAGCACATAGAAGACACATGGGTCTGAACATCAACTGAGCACATAGAAGAGACATCGGTCTGAACAACAATGCAGCACATACAAGAGACATTGGTCACAGTTGAGCACATGGATCTGAACAACAGTTGAGCATATAGAAGAGACATGGGTCTGAACAACAGTTGAGCACATAGAAAAGACATGGGTCTGAACAACAGCCCAAACAGTTGAACACATGGAAGAGACATGGGTCTGAACAACAGTTGAGCACATGGAATGGACATAGGTTTGAACAACAGTCAAAACAGTTGAGCACATAGAAGAGACATGGGTCTGAACAACAGTGGAGCACATACAAGAGACATGGGTCTGAACAACAGTTGAGCACATACAAGAGACATGGGTCTGAACAATAGTGGAGCACATACAAGAGACATGGGTCTGAACAAGTCAAAACAGTTGAACACATACAAAACAGTTGAAGAGACAAGGGTCTGAACAACAGTGCAGCACATACAAGAGACATTGGTCACAGTTGAGCACAAGGAATAGACATGGATCTGAACAACAGTTGAGCACAAAGAAGAGACATGGGTCTGAACAACAGCCCAAACAGTTGAACACATGGAAAAGATGTGGTCTGAACAGCAGTTGAACACATTGAAGAGACATAGGTCTGAACCATATGGAAGAGACATGATAGGTCTGAACAACAGTTGAGCAAATAGAATAGGCAAAGGTCTGAACAACAGTTGAGCACATTGAATAGACATGGGTTTGAACATCAGTCCAAACAGTTGAGCACATGGACGAGATGTGGGTCTGAACCATATGGAAGAGACGTGATGGGTCTGAACACAGTTGAGCAAATATAATAGACAGGTCTGAACAAGAGTTGAGCACATTAAAGAGACATGGATCTGAACAACAGTCCAAACAGTTGAGCACATGGAAGAGACGTGGATCTGAACAACAGCTGACCACGAAGATTAGACATGGGTCTGAACAACAGTGGAGCAGATAGAAGCGACATGGGTCTGAACAACAATCCAAACAGTTAAACACATGGAAGAGACATAGATCTGAACAACAGTTCAGCACATAGAAGAGCATGGGTCTGAACAACAGTTCAGCACATAGAAGAGACATGGGTCTGAACAACAGTTGAGCACATGGCATAGACATGGGTCTGAACAGCAGTTGAGCACATAGAAGAGACATGGGTCTGAACAATAGTCCAAACAATTGAACACATGGAAGAGACATGGATCTGAACAACAGATGAGCACATAAAAGAGACATGGGTCTGAACAACAGCTGACCAAAAGAAATAGACATGGGTCTGAACAACAGTTGAGCACATGGCATAGATATGGGTCTGAACAACAGTTGAGCACATAGAAAAGACATGGGTCTGAACAACAGCCCAAACAGTTGAACACATGGAAGAGACATGGGTCTGAACAACAGTTGAGCACATGGCATAGACATGGGTCTGAACAACAGTTGAGCACATAGAAGATACATGGGTCTGAACAACAGTCCAAATAATTGAGCACATAGAAGAAACATGGGTCTGTACAACAGTCCAAACAATTGAGCACATAGAATAGACATGGGTCTGAACAACAGTTGAGCACATAGAAGAGATATGGGTCTGAACAACAGTCCAAACAATTGAACACATAGAAGAGACATGGGTGTAAACAACAGTTGAGCACATAGAACAGACATGGGTCTGAACAACAGTCCAAACAATTGAACACATAGAAAAGACATGGGTCTGAACAACAGTTGAGCACATAAAAGAGACATGGGTCTGAACAGCAGTTGAACACATTGAAGAGACAAAGGTGTGAACAACAGTTAAACGTATGGAAGAGTCTGAACAACAGTCCTAACAGTTGAACACATAGAAGAGACATGGGTCTAAACAGCAGTTGAACACATTGAAGAGACATAGGTCTGAACAAGAGTAGAACACATGGAAAAGACATGGGTCTGAGCGACATTCTAAACAGTTGAACACATAAAAGAGACATGGGTCTGAACAACAGTTGAGCAAATAAAATAAACATGGGTCTGAACAACAGTCCAAACAGTTGAGCACATGGAAGAGACGTGGGTCTGAACAACAGTTGAACACATAGAAGAGACATGAGCTTAAACAACAGTCCAAACAGTCGAACACATAAATGAGACATCGGTCTGAACAACAGTTGAACACAGGCATGGGTCTGAAAAACAGTCCAAACAGTTGAACACATAAAAGAGATAAAGGCCTTAACGACAGTTGAACACATGGAAGAGACGTTGGTCTGAACAACAGTGGAACACATGGATGAGACAAAGGTCTGAACAACAGTTGAACACATGGAAAAGACAGGAGTCTGAGCAACAGTGTAAACAGTTCAACACATAAAAGAGACATGGGTCTGAACATCAGTTGAACACATAAAAGAGACATGGGTCTGAAAACAGTTGAACACATGGAAGAGACATGGGTCTGAACAACAGTCCAAACAGTTGAACACAGAAGAGACATGGGTCAGAACAACAGTTGAGCACATAGAATAGACATGGGTCTGAACAACAGCCCAAACAGTTGAGCACATAGAAGAGAAATGGGTCTGAACAACAGTCCAAACAGTTGAACACACGGGTCGGAACAACAGTCCAAACTGTTGAACACATGGGTCGGAACAACAGTCCAAACAGTTGAACACAAAAGAGATATGGGTCTGAACAACAGTCCAACATATAGAAGAGACATGACTTTGAAGAACTGTTGAACACATGGACGGGACATGGGTCTGAACAACAGTTGAACACATGGGTTTGAACAACAGTCCAAACAGTTGAGCACATAGAAGGGACGTGGGCCTGAACACCAGTCCACAGTTGAACACAGAGAAGAGACAGGAGTTTGAAGATCAGTTGAACACATGGAGGAGACTTGGGTCTGCACAACAGTTTTACAGTTGAACACACAATAGAGACGTGGGCATGAACAAAAGTTGAACACATCAAAGGGATGTGTGTGTGAACATCAGTCCAAACAGATCAACACCGGGAATACCAAAGAAGCGGCAAAGCGGCTGATTTTCGAATGAAAATGTTTTCGCCTCTGATAAATAAACATGTACTTACCACACACCATCAAAACGACCACGGACATGACTCTTCCAGATAAGATAATCAGGCCTAGGCAAATTCTCTGTCAGTTAGGCGTTGATTGGTGCACAGTCATAATAAACCCGGTTTCAAATTGTAGAATAGAATATGTTATGAGTGTTGTTTAAACATTCACAGACAAACCATTTCATGAAGACTCACATCGATTTCACTTTCCATGGAAATACGGTCCAGAGTGTCGTGATCAATACATATAATCTTAATCGGCCATGTTAAACAAAACACTGTCCGGCTTTAGAAGGCTCATAAATCTTAAAATGACTCGGACTCGTCTCGTTAACAACTTTTTCTTTTTCTATCAATTTGGGGAATTGAAGTTCTATTCTCGTGAACAAAAGCAGAACAGCCCATTTTTTACATCAGAAGATCATAACGAATCAACGGCATCACGACAGTCTCAGGAGTGTATAATGTTCTGTGCTTGTGGCTGAAACAGCTGAATCGGTTGTCTGTAGCATTAATAGTCACGTTAAGCAATTATCAAACCGGCAATTATAAAAACATAGTCACGTTAAGCACTTATCAAACGTTTAACGTGAAAAATTTGTTGTCAGTGTAATTATCTTGCACAACTTAAATTTTAGCAACTCTGCTGAATCACCCAAACATATTTCACACTCTTAAATTTCCCTGACAAATTGAACAGAGCCACGAACTTCACAGCTGTCCTTATTCTTTCAGTGAAGATTTATTTGGGACACTTGACAGCTCTAGATATAGTTCCAGTTAAAAGAGAAAAGCCACTTGAAGCGAGTGTTAACAACCGAACCTGTTAGTGAACCAATCGCTAGCTCTGAATGCAGTCTACTTGTGTCCAACTTAGGTTCCCGGATATACTCCTCGACTTTCGCGTCTGTGATAATTAAACGCGACTTTGTCGTCGGCTTCATGTTACAAACCATGTTATAAACACACGTCCTACGATAAGATTGTCTGAAATATACCAATGCAATTAATCTTATTGGTCAAAGTCTACATCGATTTCAACCAATCTGGACTGTCAAAAAAGTATCTATATCTTGTATTTTCTTTGCCAGATCCGCGATAAGGCAGCTGATTATACAACTAGCAAATTAGTTCCACTGTTAATCTTATCACAGTACACAAGTGGTGCAACTCAGAAGAAAAAGAGATTCATTTTGGCGGAATATTTCAGCTTTATTAAACCATCGTCAGCAGTGAAAAAAGAAGTGACAAGTACAAGATGAATTCGGAGAAATTTAAATAAACAAACAAAATAAAGATCACAGAAATACGATTAACAATTTACAAACCTTTAATATTAATTTACACTAGTGAGGGAGAAAGTCGATATAAATAAAAGTTTAAAATGCTGCAAAGACCGATACATATCTGTAATCAAGAATTTTTAAAAATAGAATTAGTCATTGACTGGCGCAATCTAGCTAAGGGCAGTTTGTTTGAAGAGTAGCAATGCTGTGTTTACTTAGTACTGGAGACAATTTGATTTTCCAACAATATGGAAACGCTTCACATCTTGGTAGTGATAGTGTAAATTATTGTTGGAATACACCGCCGTCGTTTAAGTGAAATACCCTGCAATCAAGACTTCAAAATAGAATTAGTCATTTACTGGCACAATCTGGCTAAGGGCAGTTTACTTGAAGAATAGCAATGCTGTCTTTACTTAGTACTGAAGAAATTTGACTTTCCAACAATATGGAAACGCTTCAGATCTTGGTAGTGCTAGTGTAAATTATTGTTGGAATACACCGCCGTCGTTTAAGTGAAATACCCTTAAGCACGGCGTAAAACAGCAATCAATCAATCTTTTACTGGCTTTGAGCCACGTTGCATTGAATGACAAAGAGTTGGAAATTGTCAATGAATGTGTTTATATCACCTTAACTGTTTCTTATTATGAAAACTTTTCAAACAAAAACTCGCCAACAGAGTAAAAGAGCACTATGTCACATTATTGGCTAAACCAAAACATCCATTTCTAGCATTATATCTGCAGTAACTGGGGTATGCATCCTGAAAGACATCGAAACTGGGCAGCTCAAATCCTGCAGATGGTACGCGGAGACCCTAAGAATATTGTTAATGCCTTGGTATATCCTGAATTGGACCGTTACCATATGTCATCACACAGAACATTTTTGATGATCAAATACTGGTCCAAACTGATCATCACTGAAAATGGTATTTTGCTCCATCTTTATAAAGATATGTACTTATCATGTCTTACTGCTCCACCCAAGGTCTGCTGCCTCACTTCTGCCAAGCATGAATTAAACCACACCGGTATGAGTGAATATGTTGCCTCGAATTGCAGCAAGGGTGAAATGTGATAGTCTCGTCTCACGCATTTTGGCCCTTGCAATGGGAAGATGTTGGTAAATAGGCTTAACGGCTAATAAATCGCCATGTTTACATAGCCGATTGGCATCTGTACGCTCAATCTTCATTTTAAGCTGTTCGTTTTCAATCCACACAAAGTCCTGCCATCGTTTCAGATTGGTTGGACTATATAATATGGTGGCTGAATGTGGCCATTTTTGTTTACGACCTTAGCGGGGGTGAGAACATTTGCCAAACCGCTATAATCTCGACTTTCTCGGCCCATTTGTAACCACCAAGTACCATCTAGCTTTTTAACGCAGACTGGGAACTTTGGGATAAACCGGCACCATTACTGTCAGGAAATGACAAAGGTGCTCTCCCTTAACTATAAGCCAAAGGTGCATAAAATTTGAAAATGGGTTATGTAGGTCAACATAAAATTTAAAAATTTTATTCATTTGAAAATGATTAAACTTGTTAGTATCTTTATAATTTGTTTGTTTGTTTGATTTGGGTGACTGGT
>JAQQZZ010016249.1:0-11345 GCA_030265115.1 Mopalia vespertina | reverse complement strand
TTTCTTTCATCGTCAAAAATAGTCAATGGTACTACAAAATAAATACGACGTCTGAAGTATTCAAAAGCCTCCATTTTCTCTGGTCGACTTTCCAAGAATGTAATTTCAACCACATACACTCACACAATAACGTCTTTATCGTTTCTTGGCGTGGATACATGGATAGAGGCTCTCAGTCAACTAAAGACATACACCATCACTATTTTCGTATTTTTCAACATATAATACATGTTTAGATACATTACAAGTTTCCACGTATATCTCCCCCTGTCCGTCCCTTGTTATTCAATATTAATGATTCCTGGACAGGGACAGTTTGTTTGGAATAAACACGTATCAATGCTGTCTTTATTTTGCAATAAAAGAAGATCAATTTTCAAACATAGCAAAACATTTACCATTTTATGGCTGTGCTAGTGTTAATTACTGTTGGAATACACTGCCGATTTACAATTTAAGTGATCTACTTTTTTGAGATGAGAAATTATGAAATAGGAAATATACAATTCTGTAATTAACTGTAATTTCGGTAAGATTTAATAACAGTTTCGAAAGGTCCTTTGTTTAATCTTCCAAAAACATGTGTTTATATGTGATGTTTACTGTAACAATATATAGACAATTGAGATTTCAGCAAATTAGCGTTCCAGCTGAGTTAACAGTCCACCTACCAGGGAACGACTGTGATGGAAGATTCTAATATAGACACCGAGACTACATGACAACTAGTTCAAACATAACTCTTAAGCTTTTTACTTTATCGGATGAGCAGTTTGGATAAAAAATCTGTACCGTTGTCCTGGAAAAAAAAACAGGAATTCCCCTAATACATAACAGTCTGTAAGTTGACTTTCACATTTTCCATATACATATTATACAAATGTGCAGAAATTAAACGTCCTTCGAGTGTCTCTGCTGGACATTGAACAAAATACTATGGGACAAACATACAAACATACCCGTTAGGAGACAAGGTTTTTTAGGTTTAGATGGGATCATGAATATTGAGATTTGGAAATCGGAAATAGAGATCATTGTCTTCTTAAATCAACAAATATATTGCAACAAGAGAAAGGCATACAGTAAATATAGCCAGAAGAAGATATATCATAAATTGACAGTTTTTGTTATGCGCGGAACATGGAGAAAGGCAGCTTTTGTTTTGTTCTTTAAAACACTGCTACGTGAAAAGCGACCATCTCAGCAGATGTACAGTTTCACCAAAAAATAAAAATTGTCCAAACTATATACACTCTATTAAACGATACACACTTAATATCAAAGGATATTGCAATTCCACAAAAACACATGCAAAATAGAAATGTTCTTTTATAACATTAAATGTTTAAGATAAATTGTGTATGGTCACTAATGGGGACAGCACAAGGTAAATTTAAAACGAGATTAAAATATTTTCGACATTGGTGTCTCTCTGTTCAATTTCCATAATCGAATTAAACGTTCCCCTCCGACAGTGTGTTTGATAATCGGAATCATTCTTTCACATTCAGTTATCGATTGTATAAATGTTGACGGCTTAGAGATATAATAAGACATGAATGAACTCTATTGTATCCCCCTTTTATATCATTTAATGTGCATGCATGTTGCTTCATTTTATTCCATAAATACGTTAACGTGTAGGGCTGCAGACACTGTGCTGCTCGCCAAAAAAAACGTTGTTTTTTTTTGGTCAAGCATTCATACTTTACAAAATAATGTTAAGAAAATGAGAGAAACCTCTCAAAGAAAATGGCAAATTCACTCCCCAAAGAATGTCCATGGGTAATGCATAATTTGATATTTCAAAATCTATTATGGAAAAGGGCGACTGATTTTAATTGGGATAATTGTTTTGCAACCAACGCAGTTTATAAATTATTTTGTTGTAATATTTCAATGTATAAATTGCATTTAATTTAATCACGGGCTTAAAGTAATTATGGGTAGGCTAATAAATCACAATCAAACAAATCACGGAGATTACGTCAAGGAACTTATTAGAAAGAATCTATAATTTAATAAAATATATCATGTATGTACATAACATATCCAAACTTAAACCAATTTGAACACATAGCGTAAATTAACCTAAAAGCCAAAAATCGTCTTCTGTGTATGTTCTGGAAAAATCACAGGACGCAATGCAACGAAGTCACAAACAGATCGAGTTTTTCTGTTCCCCTTTAGCCCGGAGATTTACAGGGTAACAAGAAGCTCACCCCAACTAATTTTGTAATGGACCTTAGTCAGCAAGATAAACATTCTGTGGATCACCTTGGCTCAGTTGATGATGATATCATATGGAATCAATAAAATTAAAGAAATTGTAGTTGTATAAAATGCTGCCATTGACATGACGTCAGGAAAAGTCAATTCTGCAGAAACTTTGAGAATTGCAATTGTTTGATACCTTACATCCTGATAAAGGTGGGAACTGTATTTGTTATCACTGTTCTGACTGTTGACAATGAAAAACAGAAAGTTATTCTTGGCTTTTTGTCTTTAATATCTACTAATCAACACAGCCAATCAACTCATGCGATCAGTTACAGATAGGACGACAAAACACAATTTCAAGGGATATCTCGGCCCACGGTAGAAAAAAGCCTAGTTTGTGTTTGTATAATGCGACCTGCTGTTTTCCTCAACTTGCCCCAAAACGAATATTTACAGACGGATGGACATATAAGTACACAACCACAATGGGGGCACCACATGCAGGCGGACATATACAAAGCATACTCCCAAGCAACACAAATACGTCGTTTGAATATTATCCCATCAGCGGTATTCAAATGAAAGTCTAGAAAACCAAATTCGACTTGTCCACAAGATGGCAACACCTGTGTAACGGAACTGAAGGAATGATAACGTAGTTTGCATTAAGAAAAACCCCAACGTAGTAAATGTAAATAAGTTTGCCGTTGCATACAAATCATGATACTGTCTTGTTGGGGATCCTCTTTTTCAAAGGTTACTCGTGGCAACAAATGACAGTCACTGTCGCCTGAATTATTCAAGTAGAAATCTAAATATCCATTACGTTACATTATATCTATGCCGGATGAAGATTGCGACAAGATTTTCCATGTTTAGATGTGATTCTTCTTTAAGATTGCTTAAGATTGGCAAAGATGTTGACCGTGACTTTAGAGGAAGCGAGATGTTTGATAGCAGTAGTCACCAACCCGTTCCACAGTGGCATCGTGGTGCTGTAACGCAAATAGGCTGTTGTCCTCTAAACTGTAACTATAAATACAAGAAAATCAATACTACGCCCGGTACCAGGATCTAATGAACACCTTGGCACTGACAGGGCCACCTGTTTGGTCGACAAAGCTGTGCTTGTACCGTTGAGTTTTCTTCGTACTATTTAAATCGCATTAGTCTCAAACCTCTGAACGGTCCCTCTTTTCCTGTCTACGGTGGTAACTAGTTGTAAGATTCCTTTACGTTAGTGGAAAATATGTATCAATGTATTGCTCGTAACACAAAGTCCTAATCCTAAAGTTCGACATTTATATAACACCAAAGAGCAAGATTAAGTCAAAGATATAACTGTGTTCCTTTGGGTAAATTAAAAGGCTTAGGGTAATGTTATATTCTCATATGGAGACTAAGGGAACCAACTGCATGGTTAGGCAAAGTGTTGACTTTCATAGAATAGCATTTTAAGCCAATAAACTTCGTTGTATGTATATCTGATCTAATATCTATGATACTTATTTGACATAGTAATGCTTTTCTAGAACACTCAACCTATATAATTTATGTGGTTCATTAAAGCACACAACGTCAATAGTTTACCGTATTGTATATTGCATGTTACCTGTTACGTTCTCCTTGTAATTGTTCGTTCAGTTTTCTCTCGTTAGTTATATAGGTCGTTATGTTAGCTGTTGTTTTTATGCTGACGTCACTCAGAGAACAAGTGACATTTAGTCTCTTGATAAACATCTTCTTATCACGATTTGGCCTAAATCATCTTTCAAAGGAAAAGACCAAAATGCAAAAGACATAATCAAGCTAAATAAATATTGATAAAAAAAACTCTCCTTTTTCTATTCTTATCGGTCCACATCAGCATACCACTTACATTAAAGAATCAAGGCGGTGGGGAAGCCCAGAGCGCCCGACATTGGCTGTAGTACTAAGATCAAATCAAATGACCTCTAACACGATCGTAGAATACACGCGGAGCGTAAATCGACTACATGGCGAGACATATAATGTTACACTTGAGTAAATAGGAACAAATCGTTAAATTTGATTGAAATCAAATAATACCACGACATTAAAGTAAATTACGATATGAATTATTTACAAAGGTTCTTAAGATAAGTGGATATTTTCAGTATAAATCTTACACAGTCTTAACGGAAGATCTCACGCTGCAATATTTGATTTGTTCTGTCTAGTCAAGCGGTAACCATACTAACCAAAACTCCGATTGTGAGAGGGTATGTACACAAAACATCGATTGTGTGCATTCTTTGCAAGTTAACTAGAATATTTACAGATTTTTTTGTGATACGCGTTTTAAAGATAAGAATAGTTATATTGTCTGAATAGTATTATACATGTATTTATATAGTTTTGGTAAACTTGGATACTCAAGATTATACGTATATAAATGTGGTAAAGATCTTACCACAACTTTGAAACTAATTTCAAATTGTTTAACGTAGACAGAAAAATACAGTGCATTTTTTATGCTTTATTTCTCATAATGTTATTACTATAACGCAAAATCCATTACTTCATTTAACAGGAGTAGAAAAGGCTTCCTCATTTCGAAATTTTGCAATTAATCTGAAGTCTCTACGACGAGAAATAAGCAAGTGTCTTTGTAGAGGCTGTCACTATCTGAAGTGTTTGAAAGAAATTTAAAAGTTGTCTATGAGCTATATTAAGTGTTGTGAGAGATTAGGTGAAACACATTATTTTTCGCATCACATCAACCTAGGATATAAAATGAGACGAGTTAAATATTAATCAAAATTTACAATAGGGAGTAAGCTGTCATTTTCTATATATACATTGCACTGTGTGGAACTGGATTCTATCAAAAGTCCGTTGATGCTAACGGTGCCATCAATAAAAAGTACTTCGGCGCCCTTCCTACACTTCAAGGGTCACTGTTACGGGTCTAACATTTACGACGTACAGAAGCACTCCTTCATCCGTGGTACTGTGAGACTGAGGTGACTCGGTGCTTTAAATAAGAACCATCTCCGAATCGATAACGTTATATACACCAGCTCCTTCATATTCCAATTCCTGATAATGAAGAATTCCTTAGATCTGTGATAGACAGTCTACTAATGTGTTAGAGTTCAATTAAATAAATCACCTTTCAGCCAGAATTGAATGGGTGTTTAGAAGACAAATCAATTTTATTTAAATGTCATTTTAACGATGCAGGTTAGTGTTTCTGGTAAACCCGTAAAGCCGTAAAGCTGTTTGAGTCTGATAACAAGAACGGTACCAGTGAAACGATATGAAGGTTAGAAACGTGTGCGTGAAAGAACTCAAACATTTTGTTGTCAGGGTCACTGTGTTTGCGAACATCGCGAAAATATTTTTTCCTGGGCCAGGATAGTCTAAAAACCAAATATTCTTAATTGTTGTGCTATTACATTAGATGTATAGTTGTTTGTCAACATATGTGGAAAATCAAGGCGGATTCATCAAATTCATTCTGAACCAAACTCTGTTGGGAAAACTAAAAGGTACGCCCTTATCACTGCATATTCACGTAAATTAAAGTCAAAATGCTGCTTTTGAAAAGTCACTAAAATATCATATACGTTGGATTTTTTTCGTTTGCTGCTCTATCTTACTCTCTCTATCTCAACAACATGTGAAAGGAGATTTAATATATACGATGTGATTTTGAATTCTCTTGTCTGTTGGTCAAGTGAAGAGAAGTGGTAAAATCGTTGTTACCAATAACCAAAACATTTCTCTTCCTGACACTGTTATAATCCTGACGTAGTCACCATCCGAAAAAAGCCATCTTGCCAAAGTCGCATATTTATATTTTAGTATATCATTTTATCCTTGACCATTTCTTGAATACCTCAAAAAATGTCAACTAAGAGTTGTTGTACCTTCAATATGGTCCGTTTCCAGTGGCGGAATGCATCTGAAAAAAGAGGTGGAGATTTGTTTTTGTTTTTAATTAATCTTGAATCTTGGCAGAATGCATATGGGATCCATTAATTAATGTCAACACAATAGCTTGTGAATGATGTTTATATCAAAAAGAGTAGCCAATGCGTGACATTTATAATTATACCAACAAGTACGGGTTGTTGTTTTTTTTTTTTGGATCGATTTACTTCATTTTAGTTTAACGCCATGCTTCCGGTCTATTTTCATTCATTTGACGTGTCCCCACTGGACTAAGAAAGAACACATTTTGATGCCACTGGCAAAAAACACAGACAAGACGAAAGGAGAATCACAGGATCCAAAAACAGACGCAACAATATATCGGCCCCATGGCAATTAGCTCTACGTCAGCATGGGGCAATAGGAAACTTCCTCACAGCCACTCGCAACACGTTATTGACAAGGTCTGGTTTAAATGTTACCTGTTCGCAAATCATGTATAGTGAAGCATTTAAACAGCTGCTTCTCGGGGTATATTTTGGCATTTAATGTTAAATTTGTAAGTGGCAATAACCACATATGAAATATTGGATTCCACAGGACAACGGTTTGGCTAACAACCATGCTTGGGTGCAGCCTATTTATTACCTTCCGTTCTGAACATCTGTAATATCAATCGAGCATTACATCAGTTCGGTGTAAACAAATACCTTCATAAAATACTAATTCTACCGAAGAGCAAATATTTATATCCATAGTAAATGATTTACAAACACTGAATTACAAACAAATAAATTCCTCATTTTGTTACGTATAATTATTAGGCATAAGTGACCTTTCGGCTAAGGTCAAAATACAACACAGGATTTGCTGAATAGTTCCCATAATTCAACATGAACAAAGGTATTCAATGTGACGAACATAAAGGCATCGTGTTAACAGCAATGATATGATTATTAACGGTGGCAGGTTAGTAGGTGATCAATAGTATCACTGAATATAAATATCGTGAATTGAATATCTGCAATTTATTTTTGGAGGGAAAACAAATAGACACACACACACACACAAATTCTCCACCCATCTGGAACGTTTATATTTCGTTTAGTATTCGTACATATTCGCGAAGTGGAAAACCAAGACCGCTTTTAAATATATATACCTTTGTGAGACTTGGCCAAAAAAATTGGCCAAATTGAATTTGATATGAGATAGGAAAAAACATTCTAGACACTACCATTATTTCGATACACCATCAGCTTGTCTTAATTCGATACACCATCAACGTGTTTTGAATTTGGTACATCATCAAGCGTATTCGGTTATTTTAGAGTTTAAAGCTTCTAACTATGGAACTCACTGCAAAAGTGATAGCTCGACCAGCCATGAAAGTCTCGCCAATTTTATACCTATCATATTATAATAACTTTTCGACTGAGATTTGACTTGTACTTTCTTAATGGAAAGCTCTTTTTACCGGTATATAGAAACCGGTATACGATATATTTTGCATGCTCTAGGATAAAACATCTCATACTCCATGTCAATGGCGATTGTACAGAGAGGGCTTCCTTTGTTTGCATTGAACAGATCTGCTGTGTTGCCGGAGTGTGACGACCAGGGAGTATCCCGTCTTGTTATTTCCTGTTGCAAGTGACACCGAGGGTGCATAAGTTCTTCATGTTTTGGGCTGGCATGCCGTCATATGAAACAAATAACATTATAAGTACGGTGTAAAACCCCAATCAAACAATAGGTTGAGTCGTCTATTTAAATGGAATAATCATATTTTAATCAAAACAGATTTGAATTGCATGAAATTGAATAATCAAAGTTAAACGAATATGATTGTTAGATTAGGAATAGTGTTCCCTTAGGGCGACTGATCCTGTTCTTCGTCCGCAGGATACGACGCTAGTCACAAAAATCAGTAGTGGTCGAACTGAAACTTTTTAAAAAATATATATATATTCAGGTCCTGGGTTCGAATCCCGGTGGAGGCAAGCAAATTTTTCTCTCTTCATTTATTCAAAATATATATATATAATTGTGCATCCGAGATGGGACGTTTTCAATTTTTGTGAATGTCCTTTCAAAATATATTAAGATATAGTTATACATATACCATTAAAAAAGTTATATTCAAAGCACACTCAACCAGAACAGCAATCGCTGATAAAAACAGACTTTGCGTTCTCGTGGAGTATAGTTCAAAACGAATAAATATTAATTATTCATATTAACAATACGCGTTTTAATGGAATTCGATACAAGAATTATACCATTTAAGGGCAGATGTAGAAAGGGCGTAAACAAACTGCTTCATAGACCTTGCATAACAAACATGTACATGCATGTGAAGCACTACTTGGTCAACAACTTACGGGAGATCAAATGTGACTAGCTTCCTATAAAAACAGAAAAACGCATACATTTGATGTTTCATTCTAATTTGCTTTTATTATGCGTACTTTTCTTTATTCCTTTTAAAATGTTCGACCTTTTAAATTCTATCTATACGAAATACAATTTTAAAGCACGTCCTGTTTGTCAATTAATCCATATCAAGGTACATAAATAAGGATTACATAAACAAACCATCCTATAAATAATTCGTATATAAATACACAGCATACGCATTAAGGGCAGGTATATAGATGAAGAGAACCCTTTCTAAGTTATTCACGTAGGACATAGCCGTTTTAAAGCTGTCTATCGTGCTTAGGAACATTTGTTCCATCAACATAATGAAACAAGGTCCAGAATATAGCGTATACGGTTACTTTGCACGAAAAGATCGCGAATTACGTGACAGTTTTAACCAGCCATCGTTAAATTGAATGCTTTGAATACAAAGTAAAAAGGTCTTAAAAGTGAACCGTCTGGCGAGAAAAGAAAACACTTAAGAAAACTGCTAGATACTTTACTGTTTCGGGAGTCCGACGATTATAGAAGACACTTAACAAGCTATTATCAAAAGCAAAACTGCGACTAAATGTTAGCATTTCTTACCCATGCGTTTATATACCTCTCATATATGAGACAGCATTGGATAAATTCGTTAAGATTTACTATTGAAGTTGTTATTGAGAGTGTGTTCAGTGGACAATGAAACACTTTCTCCAAGACCTTTGTAGGAGTAAAAGAAAAACATAAATTCAAAATGACCCGAGAGCTAAAGTTCCAGAAATTGAAATCCATAACAGTTTCAAAGCTACAGAAAACACAGTACAAATATAATACATTGTTATTGTTTTATCTAAGAATATATTGAGATCAAGTGTCGTTAAAAGTTATAGATATGGTTGTATCGTAACATCAATTTGCGCCGTATACAAGTGCAGATTGATAACACTGTTCCATCATATAACAATCTATGCGTATTTAGGACGCTCATACAGTCAAGTCCAAATTTTGGGTCAGAAATGAAGGCCTACAACAAGTTGTAATTCATGAAGTCTACTCGTCTACAAAAAATAATTTCTGGCAGTAATCATCATTATCTCAAATTATATTATATTAAAGTAAGTTTAATGTACAGATTAAGCGCCAAGAATATAATTTTTATATTGCATACGAAACAAAAAAAAATTAAAACTACTACTCATCGAATGACCATACATGCCAATTATATCAATAAATAAATTAATAAAAATATTTTTTTCTTTTGAATGGATTGATACAGAACTTACTGTAAATATATAACGATGTAAGATGTGTGGAAAATAGCAAAATCAATTTGTCCCATTGTAAAGCACATTGAATTAAATGCCGAGTAGTTGTGTTTGATTTGGTAGTATACGCTAACTATATAAGTAGTTTTAACTTGGGCCCGCGTCTACCGTTCAGTGGTTAGCGTGACGGACGACTCATCCTTTGATATACCACTCACAAGATCGAGTACTCTTCATGTCGAACTTATAGGTGTACGAGGGAAGAAAACAATGTGGCATCGAAAATTGCTAAGGTGGTATTTACAAGGTTTTCCACCGTGTTTGATTAAGGCAAAGTGAGTTGTGAACAATCTGTGGTCATATAAGTTAAATACATTAGAGTACGACTTTAATCGAACACCAAAACAATTTAACGTCTCGTCAAAAAGCAATAGTATAGCATAAAAGGCCAAAGAATAAAAAATCTCTAAGGTATTGGCTTTGTGAATATTAACTGGACAGAGACTCGCTCCCTTCGACCTACATGTAAGCAGTGTGTCATTGGTCAGTCAATCTGAAGTTTCAGGCCGGTTTTGTGCCAACTATTTTGCACATTGACATTCCATCGATGGGTAGCAGATTGTTGTTAATGTTGGGTATGCCGTTGTCCTGGAACAGTCACCTCTAATACACCCTGTCCTTGACCCATGACTTTTATTTATATAATAGGAAATAAGTCTTATCAACAACTACATTGTATCTTACAGATACCCTTTAGCAGATAGTCCATCGCATGTCCTGTCTACTAAGGTTCACTCTGACGAGAGAATATCTTACTGGAAGCCCGGGCGTATTAGTAAAGCAAGAGATAATCTGTAACGGAATGTTGTTTCAAGGGTAGCTTGTTGCCTCCATTTGTATTTTCGACTCACCTGATCTAACTATTTCTAAGGGTCAGTAAGCTAGGTCATGTCAATGCCTTGACTGACCTTCAGACCATCTTTTAGTTCAGCTTGTTTCTAGTCGATCAAAATTAAATGTGCGAGACGCCGTATACAACAGAACAATTTGAGATAAACGCTCATATTCCAGAATCATAGCTTTAGCTGACATTTAAAATTATCTACGATAGAATTAGACAAGGAGTATGATTTGACGTTTTCTTAGAATTCTTTCATCGTCAAAAAAAGTCAATGGTACTACAAAATAAATACGACGTCTGAAGTATTCTTTTTGTCAGACTTTCAAAAAATGTCATTTCAACCACATACACCCACACAAAAACGTTTTTATTGTTTCTTGGCGTGGATCCATGGATGGAGGCTCTCGGTTGATTCCAGAAATACATTGAGTCCATTGGGTTTTTTTCAATAAACATCGCCATTTTCGAAATTTTTGACATATGTATACAATAGTAGTATCCAAGTACACTCTTGGAAAAAATGTCTCTATTGGAACCCTTTAAGGTTCTTTAGTTATGGCTCTGGTGGAAACCTATTTGGTTCTGTATAGAATCCTCACGGCAATTTTTCTACGTAATTATCCCTATCTTATTATATCGAAGAACCGTTT
>JAQQZZ010016238.1:0-11345 GCA_030265115.1 Mopalia vespertina | reverse complement strand
TATTGTTTTAATAGCACCCCCCCCCCCCCCTCCTTCCCCCTCTTTTCCCAATGTAGAAAAATATGCGTTGAAGGTCTGATGTATTTCAAAATCCGTTAAAGGGCGAATAGCCGACATGCACATCGGGAATGACACGTGACCCGGACGGACATGCTGCACACGGCATTAGTATCTCCCATGAAATGCAAGATGGTTTGTCAACATTTTACCGTCAAAAAGTCCAGGAAAGAAAAATTGAATTCTTCTTTTTGTTTAGGATGTATGATATAATGTTTTTTATTTTTACGTAAGAACTCAAACCAGCACACCACGGTGTCTTATTATTGTAAACGTTATATCACACCTTTGTATTTTAAGTGCATCGTTTAATCTAGATTACGACTGTAGAGGGTCATCAAGTTAATTAAAC
This sequence comes from Mopalia vespertina, assembly GCA_030265115.1. Lineage (NCBI taxonomy): Eukaryota > Metazoa > Mollusca > Polyplacophora > Chitonida > Mopaliidae > Mopalia > Mopalia vespertina. Next base: position 10,936 of record JAQQZZ010016238.1, on the reverse strand, counting down.
ATCGTTAGGTGATTGGATTAACGATGATTATCACTACCATATAGGTTAATCTCACCCTTAATGAAAAAATGTGCCCCTAGCTGACCTTTTATCTGGATTGGCTATAAACAAATTTAAGGTGTAATAACAAAGTTTACACTGATGACTAGGGGAGGGGGGGGGGGGGGGGTGCGGAACAGTGTTATACAGACGCAGGTAGCTTTACTCAGGTGACTGATTTTCTGCCATTCTTAATTTACAGACTTAAATGCAGTATGTTTGAAGCTTGGGAAGGGGCGGGGGTTGGGAAGGGGCGGGGGTTGGGTAGGGGGGTATTCATTTTACCACAGATCAAAATACTTAATATTTGACGATTGCGTTTCTGGGATTATCCACTGTATATTCATGAACTACCCTCGAGCAGGGCGTTAATCACTAATGAACACATACTTTAATTAGTATTGGAAGACCTCTCGCATATAGGCCTACAGCGGATGGTTCAGTCAAGCAAACTAACCAGGAGTAATATTCATGTTGATTAATGTAGACAAGTGAATGTCCATGCCTCCGACTTTTATAACCTGGTAACAGAACCAGCACATGTCAACCTCTGGCTACAGAAAGAAAATCCGACTTTACTGACTGAGCTTCTTAGGTCATAACTCACGATAGGCTCCTTTCCGAATTCTCGACCAGGTTAGGGTGTCTTACTCCCTCAACGTTAAACGTAAACACTTGTATTCGAGGTGTATTAAGACCTGTTTAAGATACATAGCTAATAGCCATTAATATCTGGCCTTCAGGCTATATGACTGTTTTGATTATCACCTTAATTATTGCTGAAGATCATTACTAATTAGGAGAATAAAACTTATTTGCCAAATGTTTTATATCTGTAAATATGCATATATATAAAATATGGTCACAGCATTATATAATAACATAATTAATATTTATAAGTGTCAACACGGAAAAGGAGAATTTCAATGGATTGACTGATTGATTGACTGATTGATTGACTGATTGGTTTTCACGCCGTCTTCAATCTTCTTTCCTCCCGCCATTGATCCAGCCATGTAATCAATAGTATATCCACTCGCACACTTATGTCAAATGTGAAGCGTTTTGCCCTGCTGGAAAATTAATACTCCTACATTGCTAAGTATAGACAGTATGAATAAGTTTGACACATTCTTCCCTAACTTCGGGATTCTGGTTAAGTGGAGTTTATTCCACTTATAGCAGTGTTATTTGTATATGCCATGTGTTGCTTACTGTCCGTTGTAGTTTGAGAATCAAATGAAAAATTTAAAACGCCAAGCAATTAATTCTCTTATTACTGACGATAGTCTCACAGTTAATTGCAATATCGAGTCAAAATACAGATTTCATATGTTTGGAACAACCAGTGAAATGTTATATAGGTACTATATATATAAATATCCGTTTAAAATATGAAATATTATTGCTTTATCAACCTTTAGAAGATATTTACCTGTATTATAGGTTAAGCCCTAATTAATGTATAGGAATTGATCATCAACGGTAATAATAAGCATAACTTACCTTGAGTAGACTTGGCAAGGAATATGTCCAATAAATAAATTTCCAATTGCGATATAAGTCACAACACTATAAAAGAGCAAAAAGAGTCTAAATGCAATGGCTACATAACTCTAATTAATAAGTCCGCTAACTTTTCAAAAACAATCAGTACCCTAGACTATCTTTTTTGAAACGTATCCATGGACTGGGAAGCGTCCAAGAAGCAACTTTGTCCCTGAGTGTTTTCCCGACGTATGGGTAGGGCAGAGACCTTGCCAATGAATTAGCTCTAAAGATTGTTTGATAATGCCCGCCGAAGAAACCCTATTGAAACAAGGAGAAGTACAGTAAAGGGAAAGCTCGCACTCAGTCGCCCGATGACGGGTACGGCAAGTCAACAGAGAGGCTACGGTGACTGCACTGCTAGAGCTCGCTGCAGTTCACCTGGCTTTACGTTCATTCAGTGCGCCAACACGTCACCCTCCCTTGACAATACCGCCATCTCTACAGCCAATAGATAGTCCTATACTCAGATAAAGAAGAACAAAAAAAAATTGAATAACACACACACACAAGAGAAAAAAGTTATAATAATAGAAAAGAAATGAAGCATAAGACAGTTCCAAATGCGGAAACCAGTGTCCTCGATATATCTGCAAGTAGTCTACTTCTAAACTGAAAGTTATATTCGTTCAGTCGGATATTAGGTGCGTAGTTTCTTTTGTTTTGTTCAATTTCGATGTGTTTATCACTTATCGCTTTGACACCTCTATAACTCTTCTTATCTACCGAAGTACTTACGTAACTGTATATTTTTTATCAGATAACAAATAATGGCTGTGTTGATGCGGACCACGCCTAATTCTTTCTTAAATCAGAATCTATTCATCAATATTAACAACCAAAAAACTATAGATATAAAAAGATGGCTTAAGAATATTTTGCATTATATGGCTTTATACCTGTAAGGTAAGGAGAGGCAACATATACCTACCTAAATACTTATATAAAATACCAGCATTTTGATTTTTACGTGTTATTTCTAAGACATTATAAACTCGTATCATACAAATGTATTAAACAGACGCACTTACACGTAACACCCAACGAAACTAAGCTTTTTGTTAAACAAAGGGCACTTGTTTTACACAAGTTAATTTCATTAGGCTATATATACATTTTCGAAAAGGTAATTAAGGTATTGGGGGACTTGTAGACGAGTATATATGTCTATATGTAAGTCAATTTATGAGTGTTTTGAACAGTGTGTAAAGTTTGTACACCAACACAACAAGACTAGATAGCAGGGTTTCATAGCCCACCTCTATATTGCCGTTAAACACGTATAAGATACAAAAAATCAACAATACGGGTCAGAGAGAGATATAGACAGCCACGTCGCATCGGTGGCAAACTAGCGCCTTAAAACGCCTTTACCAGCTAAATTTCCTTCAAAATCGTGATAATTTTTCTGGATTTTTTAGAAGTTGGCGAACTTTATATTCGAGGTCACAGGCGCGGAAACGTGGTATAAACCTACGTCGATGTTGTCCTATTTTTTAACAACACAACCACTAGAAACAGTAGCGATTTTGACAACGTGTCGGTGCCTTTGATGTATCTTGCTGCGTTAGGGTAATACCTATACCATACATGACCAACAATGCAAACCGACTTGTTGTGGCTTGTTTATAAAATGTTGCAAAAATGTCGAGCGGAGATTCAAACCACATAAACTTAGATTTTTGTGGTTTGATCAAAGTTCCCACAGTAAAAAAAAGTGGCTTCTCTTGTCTATAGGATTAGACCAAGCGCCACCCAAAGTGAACTGTGACCCATCACTTATACAAACCTGTTTTAGTACGAGGATTATTGACCGATCGATCGACCGGCCGACCGACCGATTGATTTACTGATTTACTGATTGATTCATTTGCTGATCGATTGATTTACTGATCGATAAACCTGGTTTATAATTTGAGCAGCTTACGTCTAAGGTGTAAAGTTTATCGTTAACACTTGTCTGAACCTGTACGAGTCATTATAGCGATGAAAGACAGACATCAATCTCACTGAATATAAAGCGACCAGAGAGTTCTATTATAACATACATGGCTTATGTGTCAGGTTTGATTCAGGGTTTGTTTTTAAAAGTACTTAATATCATTTCACTGATCTGACGGCGTGCCAATAGACGGAAGAATCGACTCTACATCACTGACAACATTCAAAACAACCAGACACAAAATGGAGAGTTCTTAACCAAAGTGTGCAAACAAATAGTACCAAAAAAAAAAAGAATAAACCAACTTTGTGTTGCCCCTTAGCCCAAGGGGCATCCGGGCAACATGAGCTATTGGTTGTACAGATATAGAGAAGTTTATCTTGCAGTTGTGATTAATTTATGGAATATAAATGTATACTCTCTTTGTTATCATGTGCATTAAGAACAAAACGTAAAAGTATCCTATATTTTCCAGTCTTACAGACATCAATATGGCGGTCAATCACCTATATGTATTTCCTTAAGGACTGATATTTTTGTACTCACCGCTTGCCAATAAACTTCGATAAATTTGCGCCTTTCTTGAAAACCATGTAATCGATTGTTCTCCAGTGTTTTGTATACCTTGTCGATACGAGGACCGGCAATTCTTATTATAATATGAAAACAAGACAAAACGCAAATATTCTTATATTGCAATCAACAAAATTACAACCAACACTAATTTATGAAAATTACTCCGAATAGATCGTCCAGGCCAAGGCTGATTATACGGTATTTTTAACATCCATTGGGTCAAAAATAGAAAACTTGTAACTGAAATATAACTACAATATACTGTTCTATATATCAACGCTGGGCAGTAGCACGTGAGCACGCGTATAGAAATGATACCTATGAATCTGGAAGATCGCGACACGCAATGCGTATTCGCGCAATCACGATTTGTTATAAAGCAATTTATTTGTAACGTGGTTTATAGAGACTTTGCACATCTCCCAATTTATTCAGTCTTACACTGTTTATTCATTTATTTTTTCTTATTTTTTTTGTTTTTAATTTATTTATTTATTTTATCAATTCAATTTATTTATTTAGTTGTTTGGCTGGCTGGCTGGTTTGTTTGTTTGTTTGTGTTTTGTTGGTTGGTTGGTTGGTTTGTTGGTTGGTTTGTTTGTTTGTTCGTTTGTGTATTGTTTGCTGGTTGATTTGTTTGTTTGTGTTTTGTTATTAGGTTGGTTAGTTGGTTGGTTGGTTGTGTGGCTGGTTGGCTTGTGGTCTAGTTGATTTGTTGGTTGTTTGGTTGATTAGGCAAATAGTTAGTTTGTTATTCGCACCCTGGGGCTGGGGGATATAGGCTGAATTCTTCACAAACTGCTCCGAAAACAATCCCTATAAGTGTGTCTGGTGGAGGCTCTATGTGGCCACCCCTTCATATGGGCACTTCTATCACCATTGAGTAAGGAGCAATAGTACGGACACAAACCAAATGTCGTGTTTTAACGATACTATCACAAACCATGTGTACTATGTGCATACAATGTGTCACTTATCTTTATCTGTCTGCAGTATTGATTATTTGTTTAATTTCCCCGGAATGTGGATTTAATTTATCACGCGAAGAAAATATGAATTAATGTTCACTCCATCGCATGTATACAAGTTGAATTGAAATACAACAGAAAGCTATCTGTATATATGTGTCGTGGCTGATTTTTCCATATTTGAATGTTTGGAAATCCGGCATGTAAAGCCTCACAAAGCCTTGATTATCCCAGCTCAATATAGCCCTCCGACGAGTCTATAATAAATTGAACTCGCACCTTTCTCGCCACTACTTGCACCAATATAATAATAGTCAGTAACAAGTCCTTGTATGTTTTTGACAAACGATTTTACCAAAGGATGTCGATTTATTGTTCTATAAAACAAACCAATCACAGAGCTGTTCCCGAAAACGCGCTGATGACATGCAGAATATTTTCGCTGACTCCCCGTGTAACTGAGCCAGGAAATACGGGCGAAGTAGTTTAGATCTGCTCGAATGTGCCAACATTAAAAACACGATTTGTTTATTTATTTATTTTTATTCATCCGATGTTGGATTAAATTCCAATTACAGATCATTGGCCAGCATTATTGTTGGAGGAAACTTGGTAGTAAATTAACCCAGAAAACCCACATACGGTCCGCGGGAATCGAACCCGCGACCCCAGAGGTATATTTGGACTCACTAGAGCGTGCACTCTAGACCACTCAGCCACGGAGGCCCTAACAAGCTAGTGTTGGCGGTTATATCATTCTCTGGATCTCTCAGAACTATAAGGGACACGACTCACAGACTCACACGATTCATTTTCTTACTTTAACTTATCATTTTAAGCACAGGTTTAATAAAGTTACACCATTGTACTAAAGCACGGCGATAAACTCCAATCAGTAAATCAATAAACAAGATTTCCTCAAAATAAGCACACCATTCTTCAAACTTTTAAACTACAATGATTCATTTTATTTCTTTGTATTTTATATTCGCTAAAATAAAACATTGTCTCTGAACGACAAATTTTTCGATCGGGTGGTACTTTTTGTTGCCGTATATCTTCTAATTAGGGCTACATTTTCAAATTTCATTTTGGGCTATTTAAGTCCTTCGTGTCCAGCTATGTAAATAACTGTTTAAATTAGTATCAATACAATAAAATATAACAGCTTGTTTTCAGTTTTCAGACTGAACAAATTCCACATATACCGGGACAAGGCGATACAACAGTTGACCGGGTAGGCGTGTTATATGGACATCCGGGACAGTTACGGTTCATATGTTTGTATATAACGTCACTTTTTGGGTGGATAAAATAACAATGATCTCACCGTTTGAGTTTAAAAAAAACACACTTTTTTTCTGTTTGATAGTTTGATCAGGCGGATCAATTACGGAACCGATTTACGAACAAAGATTTAATGTATAAAAGTTTGTCTCCGTTGAATGGCTCTGCCTGGAGAGTCAAGAGGTCATTCAGTACGAGAAGCAATGACCTCATATAGTGACAGATTGTTTTTGCAGTTTAATTAGCGGTGATGCGATAGTATAATAAAGAAGGAGGGGATAAGCCCTAAAAACAACAGCCTGTCATTAAGCTTGACACCTTGCCTATTGTGAGTTCTATTTCCAGAAAAGGAACGGCTTTGGACTGGTCATATCCCCACTATTAATATAACACAATCAGGCACAGAACTGTCACCGGGAAGGCGAGTGAGTGTATGACGACTGATGATCACTATAAACTTCGTTTTGATTCAATATCGATTTATCAGTAAATAATCTGGAAAATCTGGAAAAAAAATTGATTTCCTCTGAGAAAAAATAGATTTTTTTCAACCCTGAAACTTTAATACAGCACTCCAAGAAAAAAAGTATGACAAAAACTGTCTGTGCTATCATGATTGTAGTTTTATAAATAAAGCTTTAAATGTGAAGTGTATTGTGTTTAGATATTTGCGGAATAAAAGCAGCAGATAATAAAGGACTGGATCAAACCAAGGCTTACTCACATGTAAAGGATCTATCGAAGAACAAAACTAATTTTCAGAGAGAGTTTAAAACATGTGACCGTGAGTACCAATTATACGCAGAAGTAAAATGATATTTGAACACCAGATGGTACCACAAACTTCCAAATAATGGAGAATTAGCCTGGATTTTGCTCTGGATCGTCCAACATTTCCCCTTAAAAATCGTTAGCAAGAAGTTAAAATAAAAAAAAACGTTATCTTGTCTAACTTCAACACTTTAATGTTATTACATTTAGACAATATAATGTTTTTTTTACTAAATATTGCCTGACCTTTATTACCCTACAGTTATATTGCCTAACCCTTATTACCCTACAGTTATATTGCCTAACCCCAACTACCTGGAAGTTATATTGCCTGACCTTTATTACCCTACAGTTATATTGCCTAACCCGTATTACCCTTCAGTTATATTGCCTAGCCCTTATTATTCTACAGTTATATTGCCTAACCCTTATTACCCTACAGCTACAGTGCCTACTCTTATTACCCTACAGTTATATTGCCTAACCCGTATTACCCTACAGTTATATTGCCTAACCCTAACTCCCTGGAAGTTATATTGCCTAACCCGAACTACCTGGAAGTTATATTGCCTAACACCTGTTACGCCCAGAGTAATATTACCTTACCCTGTTTACGTACAAGACAATATGGTCTGATCTTTATTACCTCAAAGTAATATTTTCTAACACTAATTAACATAAAGTAATATTAATTAACACTTAATATCTCAGACTTAATTCTCTATTCCTTTTAATCCCAAAGTTATATTGTCTAATATTTCCTATAACTACTTTGAAGTAATATTGCATAACCATAGTTACCATAAACTAATAGTTCGTAACACTTATTACCTTAACATTGCCTAACCATCTCAAAGTAATATTGCCTTAGTCTAACTACCCTAAAGTCTTATTGGTTACCGTTAATCGCCGTAAATAAATGTAACAACACTAGTTACCCTACAGTTATATTGTCTTACTCTAATAACCGTAAAATTTTTCTAATTTAAGTTCCCTCAAGTCATATTCCACTGTTTGCCCCGAAGTAATATTGTCTTACCCTATTTCCTCAAAGTGATATTGCCTAACCCTATTTTACCCTAAAAGTTAATATAGCCTAACCCTACTTACCCTAAGTAATACTGCCTAACCCTAAGTACCAAAAAAGCAATATTGCCTAACACTATTTTACCCAAAAGCTAATACATATAGTGCCTTACCCTAATTAGCAAAAAGTAGTATTTCCTTACTACAATTACCGTAAAGTAATATCACCTAACACTTATTACAAAGAAGTAATATGGCCTAACCCTATTACCGAAAACTTATAATGCCTAATTGTTTTTGCCAAAAGTAAAACTGCCTAACCTTAAGAAGCAAAAAGTAATATTGCCTAACCATGTTGTACCCAAAAGCTAATACATATATTGCCTCACTCTAATTACCAAAAAGTAATACTGCCTAGCTGTAATAACCGTAAAGTAATATCGCCTAACCCGAATTACCAAATGTAATATTGTACAACCCTAATTACCAAATGTAATATTGTACAACCCTAATTACCAAAGTGTAATATTCGCATAACCCTATTTCCACAAAAATCATATTACTTTACCATAACACTTATTACCACCCGAAAAGTAATAAAGCTTTAACTATCAATAATCTAATCTAATATACAGACTAAAACGGCTTCAAGGATGACAAGAGTTAATATAAAGCGAATTTGGAACTGTTTTGTAACGAAAGGCTGTCTGAAAACTTCTTATCCAATGTATATGTATATAGCATTGCTCAGCCATACAAGAGCCACATCATGCGGTTGTCCTGATTTGCATTTTGACATCTTTCTACACACAGAAAAGACTGAAAGTTTGGAAATTGACAACGAGCCAATGATCCCGGTGTTGGAATCATCGTCTTTGAAATCATCGCCTATAACACGGCCAAGCACTGCCGCCTGATGTTTTGTAAGCTAATAGAGCACTATAAACCACACCTATAGTTGATTGCACATTAACAATGGCTGTTGATTGCATATTAAAGGCGAAAAAAGGCCTTACCTTTTTCGACTTTATACCAGATCGGCACTCTATGTTTATGTGGACGTTTTTCCGGATCTCTGGTCTATTGAGTAAAAACCCTACTCCAACGGATGGAGAGATTTTCTGTATGCGGAAGCTTTTCTGTAAAGCGATGCGACTCTCTGCAAAAATGCATATAAGTAAAACGGATATCATTTCTGGTGTTGAATTATGCTCTCTAATTTTCTAATCAAGCTATATCCATTTTATAATTGGATCTTAAACATTGGGCAATGCTTAAACTACAGTCAAATTTATCCACGCGGCCTTGTCTTGCTACTTTAATCACTAAACAGAAGAGCTCTTCAAATATTGACCCACCAAATGTCTTTCTTGTCACACTAGGAAACCTATGTCACGAGACCCACAGTCGACTGATTATAGTACGGTTTACCTTTGACATTTCACACATCTTATTAACCCGCGTAACACACAAGAGTGTAAGTCGTGTGACGTCATGAATAGGGTTGGCCACGCCCAAAATGTCAGCTACCAGTGGTCGTAGGTAGGTATATAGGCCCTACTTATAACCCTCAGGCGATTTTATACGATGAAGAAACGACAAGTCGGTATCATATTTAAGTATGTTTAATGGCAACCTGTCAAGGGATATAGGGGTTACTGCAGCCAGGAGCATCGCTCTAATGTCGTTTGATCATATGGCGTTGGACAACAGTTTAACAAGGCTATATCCTTAGTAAACCTCTCAGTTTAGTTTTGATTAAAGCGATAGGCAGCTAAACACTAAACTGTTAACACATGGAAGGAGTTTGTATTTACGTGTCCGTTACAGCAAACTAAAGGTGTGTGTGATTTAGGGGATTACTTTGTGGTCATTCTTTCCACCACCGTCTGCTTGCTACAGCCTACTCCCGACGATGTACGTATACCTTCCGAATGCTGTCTATCCCGAGAAATCACTACGGTATAAAACTATCAACCGAATCAAGGCAAGAAGGTAATAGATAATTAAATCTGTAAAAATAGCACATAAATCGGACTTTTTTATGCATATGATCTGTAAATTCAACAGTCAACCTTTCCCTCTTCCACGTCACTGGAAAGAGCATGCTGACAATTGTGCACCTTCTGATTGGCTGGAGATCTGAAGCGCTCTACAACATGGCACCCCTCTCAAACTTGCCGCTCAGCAAACAAGTTAGGTGTTCTCTACTGCCATACTTCGCAATAAAACGAAAAATATTAAATGAAAAAAAAAAGCAGTCGAAAATCGGATAAGAAAGACAGAGAAATAGTCTTTTCGATGGTGCTCGCCGATTGCTTTATCTATCTAACGCTTAAATCTTCATTTGAATCAAAACTTGCATTCTTAGATCAATCAAAATCATAAATAGTGAACATCATTCTAAATCAAACCACATACTACAAGATGACTTTGAGAGCAGTCATAGGCGGATAAATTTCGCGAACCAAATTAGTTAGTGAAACAATGAACACAATAGGCCTACGATGTACCAAAGCCATTTGTCCATAGTGCTTATCGTATCGAAGAAGTTAAAGGAATTGCTTAGTTTGTTACTTTATGACTTACTCGACCAATCAAAACACGACTTATATGGGGAATCCGCAAAGGTCGAATTCCCCTTTGGGGTGGATGTAAAGCCCATGTGACACAAGCGGGGCCAAGAGGTGCCGAATGACCTCCATGTAAATGTTCTCTCCCCCCCCCCCCCCAAAAAAAAAAAACAACAACATGTCAACCCTGGATTGAATTATCACCT
>JAQQZZ010016227.1:0-11345 GCA_030265115.1 Mopalia vespertina | reverse complement strand
AAAATGGATATAGCTCGATTAGAAAATTAGAGAGCATAATTCAACACAAGAAATGATGCCCGTTTTACATATATGCAGTTTATTGCAGAGATGATTATCGCTTTAAGAGAGCTGGACCTTTGCCGTTTATGATATATATCCAGCTCAATATCATCCGATGCAGAGATTATACACTTTATCCCACAAATAAGCAAATTTCAGTGTACTGTGACCACTATGTAATCATAAAAAGAATCATAAATTCGTGACCGGATATTAAGTTTATGAAACTCGGGTAATAATTTTCATTTATTCCAGGCAACGAAACTTGCTACCGTCATAAATTTGAAATCTCCGGGTCATTCGTTAGGAATCCTTAATGTATTAGCATTCTATAAAGTTTTGCAGCTACGTCAGTATTGAGTATGAAACTGTAAAAATACACATTTGATTCAAGTTGAATTTAAATGAATTTGGTTACAAGCTGTGTTTTTTTGTTTGTTTTTTTGTTGTTGTTATCCAATTGCAATGACAATCCAATTACGAGTAGTCAATATGTTTGCATAAATTTCAAGTCATGGAACATTGGCTTTAAACTTTTCGGTTCTGGGCTGTGCCCGTCCTTGGAGAATTGTCAGCGGATGTCTTGTCTCTGATATGATTGTATTACTGGCAGCAGCTGAGACACCTGAGAACTTATATAACCATGTAAAAGCAGTTATGTTGTCTTGTCCATATTATAAAGCTCTTAAATGCTTCGCATATCTATAATACAATGCAACTAAAATCTCGATTATTGTAAGATAAAACCGGTTGGCGTGGATTCCAAGATTGTATGGGAAGCGATTGGAAATGTTTCACCATGTCATATGGGCGCAATATACAAAGCGTTGTGTGAACCCTTTGACCGCTTAATTTAAATCCAATCTTAGCTGATTCAATTCATTGGTCTGACAACAAAGCGCCTGGCAATGAACTCGAATAAATTGCCCCATATAATGGTCACGTGACTTGATCACTCTACGAACCAATTTATTTAGTTTCCTGCTGACCGGCCAGTGTTCCGAGCTGTCAATGCAGTTCTCCAACTCTCATCATAGATTCCTGTCGGTTAATCCACTGTCTTCCCTACTTGTCCCAGGGGATCAGTCCTGAGCGGACAAACGAAGAACGAGCGCGAAACAATTCGCATGCGGAATTTATTAATGCCTAAGGCCTATTTATACGTAGACTGGTAGCGGTTCCTGAAATAGTCAATGACTTTTAAACTAGATGTATGACGTCAAGTCACAATGGACTTGGTGTCGGTAAGAAATTAGATCCAGTTTGCACCAGTTGTGGACGTCAAGTTTGAGGTATACCAAGAAACATCAGCTAAATAATGGACGCACCTTCGTTCTATAATATCGAATATTAATATCTACGTCTGTTTAAACTTATACATAAACCAATATGAGTGGTGTGGAAAACATGCGGATTCCAATCATACACGCAATCCAATTTCTGGATCCGAATCATTCGCGGCCAATTTCTCAATTCGAATCTTACGCTCACTGTGCCTTCAGCTCTGTTTTTGTTACACGTGACAAGTTGGTTAGATAGAATCAACGATGATTTCAAGGGAAGAAGATCTTTTTTCACGTAGACATATTATGGGGTCCACTCAAAACGTCATAATTGCTGTCATGAATGAATTGAGAGCTTGATGACGTTTGACGTGTCATAGCGAACTATATAACAACGTAACATGTCATATATGGTTTCGTTTTTTGGTTTAACACGATGTGTATTGTCATATATTAAGATTAACGATATTGTATTGACGTGTCTGTCCTGTTGTACTTTTAATAAAGGACGAACAACATTGAAAAGCTGTTATTTTCTGTTTGGTCCGTAACATTGGTTGAATGGGAGTCTGTAAATTTTGGAAATGGAAGTAAGTTTATATTTGAAAGGGGGGCCTCTGTCGGCACAGCATTCGTGAAAGTGGCGCTTTTAAATGACGTCACACGTGCTTATCCTTTGTGTGGCTGTGTATTATTAAAAAGGCAACAAATGTCGACCATTTCGACGGCAGAGGACCGCCTATTCATACTGTGTGCGCCATGTTTCGTTTCATTCCCCGTTTCTTAAGGCCCGTTCACACGGCCACATTTAAACTCCAAAAGCGGATCAAAGCCGGTTTGAAGTTGCCCGTGTGAACGCACATGGGGGCTTTCAGCTGGTTAAACTTCACCCACTTCATACGCTGAAAAAAATATTCTTAAACATCTTGAAGAAAAAGTTTAAAAAATATTCCTCGAATAAAGCACGAGCGGATTATTCCATAATTTTCAAGGAATAGGAGATGAAATTTGTCTCGGGGGCAAGGATATATTTATGGAATATCCTTAACAGGTTACGAAAAATTCCACAAAAGTTAAGGAAAATTCACCATTAAAAGCTTTATGGAATTGTTTCCATAACTTGGTTAAGGAATTTATTTTTACAGTGTGTGTAGCTTTAAGCCGGTCCCAAGATTAAAACCGGTTTAAAATGCCCGTGTGAACGAAACAGGCTTAGATTTAATCCAGTTTAAAATGTTGTCGTGTGAACGTGCCTTAAAACATTTGTGAAATCCGTATTACATGTAAAGAATAGAAAGGTGTTTTGCTTAAAACCGCCAACAACATTCAGAAAATGATTGAGGTCAAGATATTCCATTAAAGAACGAATGACGTCAATAGCCATCGTCACTAACTCAACGTTCTGTGGACAGACTCAAGCTTTACACGTCAACAAGGGTAACTGTCTCTATCGTTTGTTTTTTCTCCAGTTAAAATGAATAAATTAGTTGTCAAAATATAGCCTAATTCTTAGATTTATTACATATATGTAATTACATTATTAAATATTAAACAAGAATATGCGTGTAGTAAAAACAGTATTTTAATTGGGTCTGCCTGACATAAAAAAAATGAGTAGTAGTGCCAGACCGTTCGTCGTTATAATGCAAGGTAAAGCAGATATTTTCCAACGGGAACAGCATCCCATCCTAAATTTTATTGACAAAGGATTTTATTCAGCACCTCTTACATTACTCCATAGTTTGTAGTCTGTACACTCCACTACTTGAGTCATTTCGGGCGATATACCATACGTAAGCGTACGCGACATATGGCAGTTACGTGAATCTAATTTTAATTTATGTACAACTTTAGTTGATTTTTTCACTTAAAATTAAAATGGACCCGTTCAAATCCAATGTTTTCTACGACGCTCTGGTGGGTTTTTCCATTTGGTTACTCAGGTCGGGGTAATATGTTTGTTTTTAATGCCAAAAAGGCTACAAATTTTACGTTTATCAAACAAAATAAAACGTGATTTGTAAGTATAGAAATAAAGGTTATTTTTAATCGTAAATCATCCAGATAACTTCAAATAAAACGGAATTGTAGCCAGTTTTTTAGATGCGGCTTCGCCTTATCCCAAAACAATGGACACTTCCTTTTTACTTTCAGTTATCTAAGAGATTTACGGTATAAAATAAAATCCATTCTTTATTTCTTAATTTATTTATTTGTCTTAACGAATGCCTCTCTCCTTTTCTAAATCGTTTAACTGATATAAGATTTGTTGCGATATTGTTACATTTAAGTTTTCATTTTGATATCAGCAAATAAAAAGGAAGTGTCCATTGTTTTGGGATACGGCGAATTAAGGGAAATATATATAATTCAAGAGTATATAACTGGACAGAGTTGCGAATACCTCATCACCTAATGGATAGATCAAGTCGTGGTGGTCATATTACACGCATCTTCGTGTACATTTCAGTTAAGCGGATTAATTGGCTTTAGGATCTGCCTCCGGGAGAGAAGTCCTTCATTACTAACTGTAACCAGATACACACTTAGTCGGCTGTGAAATCCAACAGGTGCACAGAGGATCAATCTAACTGCAATTGACTGGTTTGTTTATACCTGGAAATGGCAAAGTTCCGTACAATTGATGAACGGCTGGGATTTAGTATCGTTATACAACCTAAAAGTTATCACCACAACTTACAGTAATATAACACCAGTTACCACATACTAGACAGATCTGTATAGTTGGTTAGCAACCACTACTATACTATATATATTCAAAATATATAGGATATTATACAGTCAATTTTGAACACCACAAATATTACTCCAACGAATGGTTGAAAGATCATTTTTGTTACACTACAAGATGAATATTCCTTATATGTTTGCCAAATCAGATTGTCATAACCTTTATCTTCCCCTTTAATCGATAGAAGAAATATTTAATCGCAGGGAACACATCTTCGCGAGCCAAGGTTAAGACATGGGTGTATTAACCTTGGCACATTACACACCCTTATCGTGTAATCGGAGTCGACTAGGGGCACATAATCTTGTCCCATCTGGGGTTTTCCCTAAATCCACCCGCCAACAGAATAAGCCGATTCAACGACAGTAGGAGTCTAGCTACTATACAGGCGGAAATGACGGAAGACAGTGCTCGAAATCCACTTATAAGCATGATCAAGAGCAGGTTTTGTGTCCATAGTTTAAATAATATCCAAAATCTAGTCGGTGTTCTATTTCTTGGAGTCTCATTTTGTAACGATCAAGTACCATTTAGCTTTGTATGCTGCCAATAGAAATCCAGCATATGAGGCTAGACCAGAACAGAAAAACGCCATGAAATGTCGCATATCGTATCTCCCTAGCAGTCTATATAGAGATTAAGAGATACCATGTGTTCGGATGATGCTGGGAACTCCGATGCCCTTGATTCGGGTGTTGGCTATTGGCCGAGCCTGTCTAGTCCAATACGGACTTTCAATTCAACGTGGACGAGTACAAGAAAGCTCAGATTTGATTCTACAGTGCATTTTGAATTTGTAATTATACATTTAAAAGGAGATCGAAGCAATCGAAGCTATTGGTTGTCTTAAATTTGTAATAATATTTTAATAATAAAATAAAAAAATTTCGCCTCAGTTACTAGACTTATTGAATAATTGTGAACATGTAGGGTTTAGGGCATGTATGCTCTGCGATATTTCCCGCAATTCAATTGTCTTAATTCACAACAACACAAAATACGATTTTGCCGAAAGATCGGTATTCAACACTCTTAGAAATAATGTTTTTTTGAGAGTTCTTAAGACAAGAGGATGATTCTATATGGAACCATTACAACAAAAAATCTTTGAGTCATCGCAGTAAAAGAGTGTCGTCGCTTTCCTTTTCTTTTCTTTTTCTTTTTTTTTTGTATTAAAGTGTGTTTACAGATTTTTCTCCGTGGATAAAGTGGTCGATTTCCCTTTCTTCAAGTATGTCTACCTAGCGTCGGCCTTCCAACGGAATGACGCAGACAACGTCTTGCAAACACGGAGTTGCCGCTCTTGAATAGAACCCAATGCGGCTCTGAATAAATCCAATTAAACATTCTCACTAATATAATATTACACTGACACCAACCAATGTGACTGGGTAATGTAGTGACACGTGGTACGAACGACCAGATTTCATTGGATCACGCATTTACAAGACAAATAGGAGTTAATAAACACAAGAAAAAAATAAACGCAGTATTTAAATTGATTAAATTAACAAACGGTAATAACTTTTTGTCCAAAAAACGTATGAGTGAACAGAGGAAGCGGGATACATTTATTGTGTAGGCCTATGCGAAATGGTAATATTTTCTGTCATTATTTCATAGTGTATTAAT
Source organism: Mopalia vespertina (assembly GCA_030265115.1). NCBI lineage: Eukaryota > Metazoa > Mollusca > Polyplacophora > Chitonida > Mopaliidae > Mopalia > Mopalia vespertina. The sequence goes on along the minus strand of JAQQZZ010016227.1, from coordinate 5,636 downwards.
CATTAGTTACTGTGTTAATCAAGCATGCTGTTTTCAATATACGTCCTACATAGCGACAATATAGCCTATCGTGCTGCCAGGAGTTTATTATTTCCTTATTTTCCGAGCAACTCTATATTATCGATTTTTCTCAAGCGTCACAGGGACCTGTTTATATACGTTACACATTAGTTACTATGTACTCTTTCACTATTGTTTTGTACGTCTCGAGCACAGGCAATGACTAACATAACATTATTTCATAAAAGTGCATCGATGCCTCATCATGCCTGTCTGGAATTATGTTAAGAGTCGACTTGTCTTATTAAGAGAATTTTAACTCCTGAATCGGATTGGCCTAATTCTAAGCTATGGTGTACAGCCAGGTTTCCTTTGTTCGCTACTCTTTGATGAAGATTTGTCCTCGAAATGTCTAATTCTGGGTCAGCGATTTACCATTACAAGTCTTGACACTTTAGGAAAGAAGGGTTTTGTCTCTTCTGTGACTTGAACATTTCACACGACAGCCTTCCTATGGACTGCCCGATCAATCGACTTGCTAAAGCTCGACTAGACGGTCGATAAGGACCGATTGCAGTTCACTCTCACACCACACTCATAGTACTATAGCCTGGTAAACACCACCAGCCAGCAGGCTGGTAAACGAATCAAATGACGAAAACTTAGGCACATCATTGCTGTCGCAATCAACAGTTCTTGAATTACTCAAGTCGCATTAGCACATATTTATTGTTTTTGTGCAATGTTCATCTGTGGGATAGGACTACAGCATCGTCCGAATGTGTTAACACTGTAGCTGCTTGTGTCAACTGAGATAGACTTAACACCATACGTTCCTATTCCACCAGCGTGCAGATTGTTGTGTTTACCAACACGGACGTTTCCAGGTTTTTGCTCCAAAATTGACACATTTTATCCACGATGGATGATATACATGTAGCCACTATTTTGTTTCGGTTGCAGCTGATCTTTTATTTTCCATCTGGATTAACATTGCTTCTGTTGATATGACTGAAGACTATCCATCACTGTCGACAGGCAAACACAGGTTGTGCCAGTTTCAGGCTATATATTGGTTCACTTCACGTGATGCCACTCCGATTCTTATAGAAAGTGTTCGGTGTTGTGGAGTGCAATGCATAGGTTTGCTGTCCTGGGTACCTTAGGGGTGCATATTAACAATCCTTCTCAGTCCCCTCGCTTACCCAGGAAGAATTATGGTTACGGTCAACCGTTCCAACCGGGTTATTTTTCCTGTCAGAATGTGTCCACGTCCTGCCACAATCTTGTGACACACCACCACATCCCAGCTTCACATTATATTCCACATCATCATCACTATCATGAGCAGAGGAAATCATCCAAACAAAGTGAAGGGGACGCCTCTTTACGCGACTCAATACCAGTCATGAGAAAACCTCTGGCTGTAGTCTGTCTAATTTGTAATTTGTTCATACCCGGCCTAGGTAAGTGTTGATTTTGTTGGATTTTTTTTAAGTATAGTCTATCATTAAAGGTTGTGCTAAATATTTGTTCGGGCTGTCTCTTCGCAACCTTTGTAGATTGGGGAGTCTCACTCTGTCGTGATGAGAGCGAGTTTGTGTCCTCGGATATGTACAGGAACAGACCCAGGTTAGATATAACTGTCTTATTGGATGAATAAGGTTTCCTCTTGTGCGCATCCCTGCTTTGTTGCTTTGTTCTGTTATCCTTACTCATTAAAGATATATGTTATACACACTTCTAAACTCTGAATTATATGTTATAAATCTACATTATTTAAACTTTGGAGGAAACGGAGAAGTCTACAGCGATTTAAACTCATTTATTAACTATCTGATGTAGGTAAGTAAACTTTTAAAACTCTAACTAAATATGTAGCCATATACATGGTATACGACAATGGGAATATTCTATCTATCTAAATGAAAACTTTCAGAAATCCTCCGACGAATGAGGATATTTTATCTATCTAAATGAAAACTTTCAGAAATCCTCCGACAATGGGGATATTCTATCTATCTGTAGAAAACATTTCAGAAATCCTCCGACGAATGGGGATATTCTATCTATCTGTAGAAAAAATCTAGTAATCCTCCGACGAATGGGGATATTCTATCTATCTATAGAAAAAATTCAGAAATCCTCCGACGAATGAGGATATTCTATTTATCCAAAGAAAAAGTTTCAGAAATCCTCCGACGAATGGGGATATTCTATCTATCTAAAGAAAAACTTTCAGAAATCCTCCGACGAATGGGGATATTCTATCGATCTAAAGAAAAACTTTCAGAAATCCTCCGACGAATTTCCGTCATGAAATAAAGAAAAATACTTTTATGAAGCGGCTTCGCTAAACAAATTATTGAAATAATAACGATAAAAAACTTATACATTTTGGCAATCAAGGTTTCGGAAAATTCTTATTCCATTTTCAAGATATAAAGATGTTTAGGTAAACACTACGCCTTTCGGAATGTATTTATCCGATGTTAGACTATGTATGGTCTTCTCACCTACAAATATTTAAAACCCCATGGACAACTTGTATTACAGCACCTATATTCAAAAAGTTGTAGCAGAAAATATCATGTTGGATGTTGGATTATAATTAAGGGTCGTGGCTGTAGCTGCCGGCTATATTATATTTGTTGAGAAACAGAGCGAACAATCGCAGCGTGAAAACTTTAACTTTCCCATCCACGAAAAGATAGGATGTTCTCATAACCGTATATTTGGCTTTCCAATTTGAGGCTGGACACTTGAGATTGTTTGCAGTTTACTGTGTTTATTAGTACTGTGCACGCGACAGAATTGTTGAAGTATTAGGTCTTCTGAAAACCTATGAAACACACCAGCATTACTTTCATTCTTTGAGAAATCCAAAATAATTCTGTTTATAACTGTCAACAAGTTAAGTTTTACATTGTCTCGCCATAGTTGACATCGCGAATTGCTCAGATGCCATGGCTGCCAGCGCTTTCATCTCCTGCATGGTTCTCACTGCGTACAATATTGTTCTACACCATAGAAACAAATCGAACATGCTGTTGGTTTCCTGAACGGAAACAATAATACAAACTATTTGTAAACAGTTTAATCTTGAGCTGTCTGTCGCTTTAATAGTCTAACCAGTCACAAGTTGTGACTGAAGCTGACTGCTGGGGCATTGGAATACAGCTGCTATCCCCAACATCAATCCTTCATAACGATTACATCAAGTAGTTTAGGCTTATACATTCTTTACCTCACAAAACTGTTAATATTAAAGTGCACAGCCCCTCCCCCCCCCCCTCCCCCCTGTGTTCCATTACCTCTTTACAATTCCTAGGATTATATCTAATGAACAGGCTGACTTAAGTGGTATGAGTAGAGTATAATAATGTTTAACTTAAATTTGATTTCATCGGAATATATACGTGTACCATGTATATCTATCTCGCGTTATAATCTACATAGGATAGGTTAATAAATGTTTTAAAGCGCCTTTGAACTTTATAGAGCTGCTGCTCTTGGCGAAAAAATAATCCATGGTTTCTGATTTCTGTTTTTAATGACCGTGTGAGATATTGTTCTAATTTTTAATGGACAGAAAGGGTCTTTTATGTTTTGTTTATCTGCACAATGTTTAACCAGAGTTGCCACCCTTGGCTTGTATATGATTCTTGAGATTTTTCATGAGCCTCTGTAGCTGAGTCGGTCAGAGCACTGGCCCTGTTAACCAGAGTTCGAATCCTGCTGGAGGCATACACAATGTTCTTTCTCGGATTACTAGTTTCTGATTTCCAGATGTTTTTAAGAACTACATGTCTATCATTTCATTTCATTTCATATTAAATAGGATCAAAGTACAGATTTAGTAGGCGTTATAACTATGTTACATTTGTTGGTCTAAGAGGTGTTATTTATGTTTTTCCACATAGGTGACAAATGAATAAAAACGAACTATAAACAAGCTTCCTACCTGATATGACAAGCATCAGGAGTCCATAGTGCGAAAATCAGTCAATAATTATCCCTAAGTGTTCATCGTCAGTCTTGTATTTAGCCGAAGTGGCAATGAGACCGATGTTAAACAAACCAGCGGCTCGCCATCTTTGTCCTGCTTACCAAGCGAGACGACCGAATTCTCCGCCATCTGGGACATGTCTATATAACCATACAATCTCTATCAAATCCAGACTTATTGGGTTTTTTTCTGTAAAAAAGGAAAAAAGTACTACTCCCTGTTCTTGTTTAAGTCTTTTAAGCACTACCTTGAACATTGATCTAATATGTGCTATAGAAATAGCATTGGAAGTACAGAAGAAGTTGATCTATTGTCATTCCTACCAGAGTTACTTTCCTTGGCTTATATGTAATCCTTGACTTCCTGGCTGCTGATTTCCGGATGTGTTTGCCGAACTATTAAAATCATAGCTACAGAGTTAAAGCATCCCAAACTTTGTAATTGGCTACTTTGGGTATTGAAGTGCCTCTCAAATCTTCATTTAAATACACTTACCGGCTTAATACCGGTTTAATATCCCCGTCGAATAAATTATGTATCCTTTTATTAATTATACATACCCCAAAAATGGAAGTTACTGGCCCTTCTGTTAAAATTTCAAGTCTACAGTCAGGGTGGAAGGGACAAACAGGACAGACTGGCAACAATTACTTGAACAGTATTTCCGCACTATCAACAAGTCTAATGGGCGATTTCAAGTCCCGTTTGGCATATTAAATATGTCAAAAAATTCAGTATATCAAATATTATTGGACAGTACTAATTGAACCCAAAATAGCCGGTAAGTACAACAAAAGCTTGAAATTACACGGTTAAAACATTCTCTTTTAATTTGTGTATCTTAATAAGTATACATTGTATGATAGCCTATTAGAGTCCTTGTTCCAATAAATTTTAGTAGGTAACTACGATTGACCAAAGTACAGATCGAGTTTGTGTCTCGATGTTTTGTAGGTATGTGAAGCGGAGTTAATATCCTTACGAACTTGTAATTATTCATTTCTTGAGAATTGTAATACCCCTACTATTTGTAGAGCAGTTAAAGTTCTAGTTCGGTGTTTTGGTACATAGATCAACTTGATATTTTTGCGATCTGCTCAAATTGTTACCAGAGTTAAGGCCCTTGTGTGCTGTGCTGCTCTACACATTCTAAACACTATTCGCTGACCTACCTGCGGCGATTCCAACTCTATGGTCATTTGATTAAAACCGGAAGCGGGCTTACCTCCATGCCGTAGGTACAGCCTGCTTGGTCATAAACCTATTACCATTTTGAATGTCTAAATGAAGTGATATCCGCTAAAACGGCGTAAATTGTGCTGTCGTATCAAGACAAATTACAGCTGTATAAAATACACCGGGACTATGCTTTGATGTCATTCAGCTGTACAGTAATCCAATTCCCCTTTTAAAATTACCAGTCATCCAAATCAAACAAACAAACAAATTATGAAGATTTTATGTTCAATTTTATGTTGACCTACATAAAACATTTTAAAAATTAAAGGAGGTGCAGGTGGGAGACGTGAACCGTGAATCTATCCTTAAAGAGCGATGCCGGAACAAAAAATAAAATTAATTTGACACGTTCAAATTTGATTTGAGTTGAAAGTGTACCTTATTTAGA
>JAQQZZ010016216.1:0-11346 GCA_030265115.1 Mopalia vespertina | reverse complement strand
ATGTGTCTTATAGCTCTTAGTTGTCGTTTTGTTTGGTTAGAACGGTGTTCACCGAACATATTCACAAAACAAAAACTGTTATGACACAGCTGGCTTTATATAATGTAAATGTGGCAGACTCAAAAGAATACAATTGACCTGGAAATACTATCCCAGTAATTGTTGTGAAAAGAAAACAGGCTTCTGCAATATGGTCTCATTCAATGCTGTGAAGTATATAAAGTAAAGCACTAGGCCGTAGTTATTCATTTGCAAGTATTTCATATTTATAATATCAACAATGCGTCACAAATAAATTATCAGTTCATTTGAAATTGATCATCTGACATCACAGACAGAAATTTACCAAAGATTGATTGCAGTTGTTTCGGTCAAGAGATTGCAAGCTTTAGATTTACAGCGTGTTTTAAATTAATATCATCAAGACGCCAGACGGATGACTGAGCGTGAAAAGTTCCTGGTTTTATGGTCTGTTTGTTTTAGACCGAGAACGGTAATTCCGCACAAGACGTCGATATTACTCATTCGTTTTGGCACGACTACGCAAAGAGAACGAACTCGTCTGGTAGTCGCCTTCATCGATTCACCAAGCTCTCCAGAAAAATTGATTACCTTGTTCCACTCGCTGTCGTTCAATACAAATAAAATTAGCCGTGTACCGGTGATTTCAGTTGTTGCAGTAACGGCAGACCTCGTCAGGAAACGGCAGCCAAGAAGAGCAATGAGAATTTAGACAAATAGACAAGCTAGTAAAATAACTATAGCATACATGTATAGAAAACGGAGTGTATGAATAGTAGGCCTGAAAGAGAAAGAAAAGACATCGAAAAGACATCGACATATATATATGTCCAAATATATATATCTTCGTAAATAAAAAGATAAAAATTTTGCATAGCTCCACTGAGATTCTAAGGATTCAAGTCTTCATGCAAACTCATTAAAATCAGATCTCAAAACCCTCCCCGCGTTTTGTTTGTCGCTATATTGAGATCTAACGCAATCACCCTACTAACAATGACGATTGGTTTCTTAAATTCACCAATCACAAAGCTACTTCTCAATTCCGGTTTGTAAAAACCGAAGATTTCCGCCGACGAACCGAAGTTTCCCGACTGCGTATGACCAACGCATACACGAACAACCAATAAACACAATTCAAATAATAAACTTTGAGTGATGTTGCATTTTCCCCTGTTTACTTCATGCGACTTACAACATCAACGCAGAAGAAAATCGGACAACTTCTGCTTGTTTTGGCCGAATTTGGTGTTTACCATGGCCCTATGTTATCTGTGTTTTTATTGGACAACTGAAACTGTGACCTTTCGTGAACCCAGTAAGCTTGACCTAATTGAACAGTATAAGTACAGTGATTGCATTAGATCTTAATATAGCGACAAACAAAACACAGGGAGCGTTTTTGAGATCTGATTTTAATTAGATTGGGTTTTCATGAACTACCAATATGCTGCAGTGCGAATTCCCTTTCATGCCGACGTCACGTTACAATTCCTATCTAAAAAGTAACGCACTAGAAGTCATGGTGACATAGTGTATCCTGTTCGTTTCACATCACATCACAAGAATGAGTGGGGCAGTATTTTTTTTTATAGCAAATATCTATATATTTTCACTTAGAGAAAGACAAATTGCATGCTTTTGAGGGTTATATTGCATGCTTTTGAGGGGTTAGATTGCATGCTTTTGAGGGTTATATTGCATGCTTTTGAGGGGTTATATTGCATGCTTTTGAGGGGTCGGTTTTATTAAAACCTATGCATTATTGCATTAAAAGATCTTTGTGTGTTCGTACATTTATAGTTTTGTCTTGATAACCACAGTGGACTGAAGTCTCTAAACATTGACTTCATCTACATTATGGCAAAATCCCAGCTTTAATATTTCTCTCTATCCGAAAACTGGATGAAATTTAATTAACCTTCGTGGAAAATCTGTTTTAAGAGATCCTGTTATTAGTATAATATGTCAAATATCGATTCACTATGCGGGTTTAATATGGCTTCTCTTGTTTTATGACATTTATCCAAGAAATCAGTTCTTATCAATGTTTATTTAAGTATTCTTAATATGAAACCCTGTCTCGCTGACTTCATAAGATTAGACAAAATCTGATAGACAGTTCTGTCGTTTGTACAAGGACTAGAAACACTGTCGGCTATAAGTCCGCCATTTCAGACAGACAAACCAGTCATTCCTTTTCATGATATAGTAATAGAACAACATGACAATCAATTGCATAAATAATATGAATTTGTGTAAGTCTTTAATTAGTGTTAACCAAAGGCCCTTTTTCGGTTACAAGGCAACTTTGTGTTTACATGTTACTATTGTATTGTAAGATTCTGCGTTAATAAGTTAACCGTTACCTTTTCGCCATGTTTTGGAGTAGGACGATTCAAAAAGTGCACGGATTTATATGATGGTTTTTGTGGTTTCTTTTTGTTTTTTGTTTTGAAATGCAATGTTATTTATCTATCACGAATTACAGATTATTCAAATCGAAATAAAAAGGGTGTCAGCGCGTGCGCAATGGTGGCTCGAGAATTGTATTCACGTCTGTCTGAGAAGTAGAGTCATTCGAGTGTTTGCTTCCTTGGGAAGATATATAGTACCACTACCTGAAACATTTTAGGGTCGGATGCACATGATTTCAATTTCTTCCTTAAACAAAATTCAATTATAACAAATTGACAAGTGAATTAAATTGGATATTAGTTCCAGCAAAAAGTAAAAGATATTATTTAAAACTGACCAAACAAATAAACATGATTGGCATTGCCTTTGCAGGGTAAGTTGTTGCAGCATTTGATTAGTAATTAGCAATGCACCTTTCCTTTTACAATACGATTACCAATTGCGTTTAGAACGAGCATGTGGTCACTCAAAAGAACAGGTTTTTTTAGGTTTTTTTATGTTTTTATTTTTTTTATATTATTATTTACTTGTTTGCGTATTTATATTTCGAATAAATGAAGAGAGAATTTTTTTTTATTATTATTTTAATTATTTTACCTTTAATGGTTGTTAAAGCCTCAAGGAAACTCTGATTAAAACGTCAGCTCGGGTGACATACGGTACACACCAAACAATAGCTACAATTCACAGGAAACGTCAACAAAGGAGTATCGAAACTATTCTCAACAGTTTCTTCCATTGATTTAAAATATTAAAACCATTGTCTACTCAGTGTTAATAAAGTAGTAGAACCGTTGTGAGCTGAGACTTTGTCTCTGGAGAAAGTGCATATAGGATGTGGGTCAGGTCTCTGTGTAAGTTTCAATTGTGTTCGATTCTGTGGGTGCCATTATTGTTAAACACCTGCCCACGGGTGAAGGGCATAGTGGGCCCAACGTACATGGGTCTGGTAGAGACAGCATTCCAACTGTTTAAGTTCAATTCTCATTTTCACCTATTTACTATTCGAGGATTTGGGTTTTGGTTTCACTCAAACATGCAGCTAGTGATTAACTAACTGATTTAACTGAGAATGAAACAAATGACTGATTATAAACAGCAATTGTTTCTATTACATAAAAAAATTATTTCGTGTGGTTGTATTTTTTATGTCGGGGTGCAAAAGTGTCTTGTAACAGTGGGCCTTTTTTAAGCCTTAATCCGACCGAAGCAGTCAGATTCTTGTCTGCCAGACATGTGCTTCAATAACATAGATGCTGTTTGCTGAAGTCTGCGATCAGTAGAATTTCAACCTGGCAGACGGTTTATTGAGGTAGCGCTGGAAGTGGGGAGGGGGTAGGCTTAACAAGGGGTCGTGGCGTGGGTACGCTGTATCTGTGAAGGCAGAGGTCAATCTAAAAGCACAAGGTCAAAGATACAGCTTGCGCCTGTGGATTTCTAATGTACCTTTATGATATCCTGCTGTGAGGAATAATTGCTGTAACGCTAAATCCTGTTTGTTGTAATTAGTACACCGGATTTTACAGTAATGAAGATCATAATGATGTATAATAACCGACAGCCGCGGATTAATTGCGAGAGAAACACTCAATATATATGTAGATGGAAATCTATGTAGCACACTCAATCCACAACCTAACAACAAGTTCAGTAATATAACTGTATCTAGGCTTTCGCGGATATATATCTAAACATAAGTGACCAAAAGTACTTAAAACAATTTATAGACTTCAACTAATTCTACATCTAAAAAGCATGAAACGAACATTCTTTTAAGAAAGTGTGAATTAATTTTACCTACATAAACCTTATTTAATTAAACTAAATAGGATAAGCACCTATTTTTCACAGAAGCCTTATACTACATACCCTCCAGAGACATTTTAACACCTGCCTAAACAAATAAAACAACCTTTTTGTATTGATTATAAGAATTAAAGCAGTATACAAGCTTGTTTTAATTATTTAATCGATTGTTTACTTTTGTTTTTGTTTGTTTATTTTTTATTATTATTCTCCTTTCAACCATGAATAATATATAGAACACTAGTATTGACACTGTTCTAGCTGCGGAGTGTGGACCATTCAAATGCGCATCAAACGTTGAATTGCTGAATGCGGCGTGCCCTTTGGGACCAAATAAAGCTGCTGCTGCAGTGTTTGTATTCACTATTATACTATATACAAGATCAATCTTACGACTCATACCCACATATGCATGCCTGCCAATTCAATATATATATCATATGTTGACTTTAAAAGCATTGTAACGAATAAAGACGAGATTACACAAATATACCAGTTAACACGGCCTTATTTGATAGAATCCATACAGTAAAATCTGACACAAACGACTGATGAATAAAATGTATCAGTTATGTATATATATATAAGGTCTCGGGTTCGAATGAAGAGAGAACAATTTGCTTGCCTCCACCGGGATTCGAACCCGGGACCTTTGGGTTACAGGCCCAACACTCTACCGACTCATATATGTGTTTACTGATCTTTTCAAACAGTACATCTCACGAAAATGAAAGTGTTTCATATAATTGTGAAACACTAAAACGCAATAGAACTTTTTTGACAATTTTGTTTTATACTTATGATTACGCAATGGTATCCAACGTTTTCCAATTAATTCGAGAGGTATGATAAACCAAAAAAATACCAACCCGAACACAAAACGTAAACAAGTCTATCCATTATCAAATTAACGACTCTGTCCATTTAGATAGCTGTAGAAATAAAAACCAATTTCCAGAGTGCCGAATCAAAGGTTGTATGTACCAACATGTAGCAACATAGGTCTCAAGTAATTTCGGCAAGTACTTATATTTGACCTTTACGTTGCACAATACTTATATACGTATATACATTTACCGAAGGAATGCGACGTTTCCAGGGTATGTCATTTTGACAAGCGACAAGTCACTATATAAACGAAATATAAAGGCTAGTAAAATATGCATGTATATAGTTGTCGATGGATTGGTGTTTAACGCCGTTCATGCTCAATAAATGATATTTCACTAACATGACGGCGGGTTACTTGAACACTAGATAGTCACATTAACAGTACCGTAAATATGAAATGCGTTGTATTTTGTAAATCAATGTTCTCATTCTGCTAAGTAAAAATAACTAAACTATACGGTCGCAAAATAGGCCTACGCTGCCTATAGCGATTGGGGGAGCGTATACAATGGAACGCTCCGCAATGATCCGATCCCCTGGCTTTTCTTTTAAAATCTACAAACCGACACATGAATGAGTGTACAGAAATAATTTAACACTAAGGTAATGTTTTTGTTAACATACAGTAAAAATGCAATTACTTTTCACTCGCTAAAATGCATTCAATGCTGTGTTTATCTATGTTATGTTGTTAAATAGGTAATGTTGTTTTTCACTTGCAAAAATAACGTATCTGCAATAACTAACATATGCATTTACATATATATGCCACACCTCAATTTTTGTTTATAAGTGGGATTTTCTTGAGTCATCTGGGTTTGAGTCATAAAGGCATATAGAATCAGTTACAAAACTTATATCATCGTGCCGAAAACAGGCCCAGTCAATATACTTTTTTTAAATATTTAAATTAACCAAATCTGCCCACATATAGCATCGGATATTTGTGCCGCGATAAAAGGCCTATGTGTTTACAATGCTCCTTTCATGTACACGGTTAGAACTAGTTAACAATTCTTTCATGAGAAGTCAACTCTTTCACATAACATTACCAGCTGCTTAGGTATTGATAAATTTAACTATTCAAAACTTTAAGTTTTAATATATTTTCAATAGCTCTAGGTGTTATGGGTGCGCGGCAAAAGGAAGTCTGTTCAATTTGATATGGTAATCTAATAGAAGACCCATTCATGCGGAAATGTGTTCTCAAAAAAGGAATTTGACTTTGGTTAAGCAATTTAAATTTAGAAAATGAAATAGCTTCCAAAGTTAAACAGAATTAATATAAGGATTGTCTGTGCTATTTGTATATCCGGCTGCACACACTGTACTGTATATGTTTTCTTAACTTGAAAGGCGTAACTCTATCAAATCGATTATAATTCCATATTCACAGGGCATGAAAAGGGTGAAACACCGTTAAATTTGTATACGAGTTCAAATATAGTTTGTATCCGCATTTGTGTATCTAAAAAGTGGATCTAAATCAATGTTAAGATAGCCCTCAATGAAAAAATTGAAACGAGAAAATAATTAATAAAATTTGGTCAACAATAGTATAATGCTTGTGTGCGTAACATGTTTTGTTTGACGACTTGAAGCGGACTGACCTATAAATAGTGGACGGTTTAAGATCTATGAAGGTTCCGCGGACATCAAAATGCACAAATGTAATATTCTATAAATATTAGTAGAGGAAGAAAATATACTAGAACCAAGCTAAACGTATCCACCTATTACAAGTCAATAGCATACGGGGACTTTCTGCTATATATTTTAACCAAATTCACACTGTTTTATAAAATTAGAGAAATATATGATATATATATGTCAATAAGCACTTCCTTAGAGACACTTCGTTCATTTGTTTGTTTGAATGGGGTTTAACCTCAAACTCAAGGGTATTTCATTTATATGACGACGGAATTATCCAATTCACCCTATTTCTTCCTTAAATACCGTGGAAAAACGGGAGGAAACCTCATAAAAGCTACCCCCGCGATTGCTGGAGCCATATCGTGTGAATCACCGATATACCTGATGGTCGACACACTTGATTCATATCGTATTTGTATTTTACTTGGTAACATGAGTTTAAACAGGTATGGTAAATTTCAAAATGCACAAATGTAATATTCTATAAATATATAGATATAGTAGAGGAAGAAAATATACTAGAATCAAGCTCAACGTATTCCCCTATTACAACAGCATACGGGACTTCCGGCTATATATGTCAACCATGTCAATCCGTATTATAAGTGAAATACCCTGAAGTGAGGCGTTAGCAAAACTTACCAATCAATCATCAATAGGTAGCACATGATCGTTAGGATTGTAAGAAAATAGGAATATTTATGACCGCATGATTCCCACGATAGGTAACTTCGGTCCTTTGAACAACGGTGTAGGAAGACCTCTTTGTGTGGATTCGACTGAGGAGTATACGGGCGAAGCGATTACAATATTCCCTATATGCATACAATCCAAACATTAAACGTCAGTATATAACCGTTTAGAATACGCCATCTGGCTTAGACCAGCATAAATTAAGTATAGTGTCAGCTATGGAGGAACATTAATTTTCCAACAAAGTATTTGAGTATACATATTCACACTAAATGGTAGTGTTGTTTTAAACTCTTTGGGAGTACACCGTCGTCATATAAGCGAAACACCCCTGAGCACGGCGTTAAATACCAATCAATCGGTCAGCCATTTCAAATATTATTTCAAGTCCTTAAGGATAGATGGTGTACTCTAAGAATGGTACTACCTTTGTAGTTACAGAACACGTTTATATAATTCACCGTTACAGATCATTCTATATATGTTAAATTGCAGTACTATATACATCAACTTTAAAGGTATGTATTAGATTATTAAAAAGCAGCATAGCATTAAATACTAGATACTATGAATGTTATTTTAGTCGAATAGTACTTAACTTAAATTACATACATGTATGATATCGGTATATTATTAGGTATCGTATACATCTGCGTGCCGGATATTGATATAAAAGGCATAGGCTTCACAAGTATTTTTAAAAGATCACTCGACATAAAGACAGGATTGAACATTATTTACAATCCACATTTATACTATTACACGTCTGTAGTTACTGAAATATAAAGAGATATAACTTACCGAGAAGTAGAAAGGATGGCAGAAGATATGATATGGACTTCATCCCGCCTGGTCTGCACCCTTATCGGCCGGGAGCATCAGATACTATACAGTAAATAAACCGGGCGATAGAGGGAGGTTAACCCAGCAGCCTTGACATGCACATTTTTGGTAATCCGGTAAGTATGAAGGCTAACAGCGAAGTGTGGTATATTCCAGGTTCGTGTGGCTATTCCATGTGCAAGCTGATAACTGACTCGAGACAGAGCTATATCTCAAAGATGAAGCGATGGTAGATAGCGGACTTGTATTATGCGTAAGAGGATAGCTCGGTGCCCCTTCACTGCAAGGGCAAGTCGTTTCACTACTGACAGGCAAGGGAAGTTGCTGCCTTTTTTCTCCCCCGCGCTGGCTTGACTCTACTGCCTTAGAAACGTCGTTCGATTGAAAACCCTCCTTCGTACAACGAATCAGAACCTGAACAACAGAAACACGTGCCGAGTGCTATTAATACAATACTGACTGTGTTTCGCCTTTGGCCGAATTGCAGATAATAGCAAGTATTTCAATGATTAACATCTGAAAATCAATAACAGATCTCTACTGAACCGAAAATACGCCAATATAGATGAGAAAACTTTTGTTAAATTATTTTGAAGAATGCCAACTATTCCTTGATGACAGACATGTATGTTGCATCTATGGAAACCTACATAGACGAAACCTACAACCAGTTTGACAGCCGTCAATTTTTCCTCTTGTTCATATAACTGCTAGGCTACTCCGCCACGACCAGATGTTCATGATATTGACAGAAATACACGGAAGCAAACACTCAACTAAGTTCTAAAGAGCGAGACAGCTGTTGTGAAATAACGATCGAAAAATCAACTAGGGTGGAGACTGGCTTGAACAACCGAGATTGTTTTATTTTTTCATACCTTCTGTCGAGTGTCACGAGACTCACGAATTATGAAAATCTTTATCCCGTATTATTTTACCCTTACTAGCGCATCATAACGGAGTTTAAGGGCGGGGCATCATTCGCGTGCCCTGCTGAAGAGTAGCCGTTCAAGGGGAGACACAACAAACAGGCACGCGCACATGTGTGACGATGGGCGAGATAGACAAAAAGGAGGCATGAAATGGGCGCTGTGGGGCGCCTGCACGCGACTTCAGCCTAAGAAAGGTTTAGGCTAATTTTATGTGATTTAGTCATTTTATAGACAATGTTTAAATATTTGATCCGTGAAAGCGACTTTCTTTAGTCTCTTTGTCTTCAATTTCTCTATTCAGTTCAACTGCTTTTTGGTAGACTTTGCGGTGTATGCCCTATACAACGAATAGTTAAATAAATCAGCCGATTGGATATACATACAACCTCTTACTCTACAAAGTGGACGTTACATCATCGTGCTCGTATTCTAATGGAAGGGCTTAATAATTGCTAAAGTTTGTCTATTCGTTTGGAAAACAAAATTCTATTTTGATTTGTAGAGGGCGTATTATGTATGAGCTTAGCCTTTCGCCATATCGAAGTCGAGTTTTATGGAAAGGATGTACGAAACGAAAAAAGAGGGGGCTTGGCGAAACGAAAGGTGTATAACACCATACATATAATTCATATATTGTTATTCATATTTAACAAATCCTTAACTTTGTTTTATTTATTTTCAAAAAATTATTAATTCCTACACGTGTAATATAATGTAATATACTATAATCAAGTATAATATTTTACTGTCATGATCTGCAGTGCGATATCGCATTTTTACTTAAAAACTTATAAACTGTTATCAGCCATCTGGTTTACGGTATGTCTCAGTATAGTATAACTGCATTAACATTACATTGGGCAACACTGATTTTCAAACAGAAGTAAAGCGCTACCGGCCTATCCGCAGTATTGGTTGTTGAATGTTGGAGTGCATCGCCGTCATATACTGAGTTATGCTTAGGTACACCGTTAAACATCAACCAATCATATAATATATGGGCCATTTCACGAGAAGAAACCTGTTGATTTCATTATGTGTATGTAGACCACTCGACTCACTCAACCGGCATTTCAGTTTGCTGTCTTATTTGTATTTTACTCAACACGGCTAGGGGAAGACTTCGATTAGCGTCCATGGCTGGAGGAGTTGTTGTACTTGAAGATTGAAGAATAAGCGTCATCTTGTATCTTGGCATTATTTACCTCTTGGGCACATTTTAAAGTGACTCTAAACCATTAAAAAGTATTTATGTTACCAGACATCGTGTTTCTCTGTAAACGATTCCCCGAAAATGATGTCGCACCATCGCTACAAGATTCGACTGTTATGAATACAGCATATTATAGTTAGGAATATACGTTAAAGATCTATCAATCTTTTCATTCCGTTCATGTGGTGATTTCTTTGTTATCTGTGCTTCATATTGGCCCACCTTCTGTCAATATTCTCAAATTCTGAACTTGAAAATAAATGTCACGCATTGTTCACTGAGCTGTGTAATTATAACGGTACATGGGGCTGGGTATCATCTAGGCGTGCCGCCCAGACGAAACACTGACTGCTGCGGGTGGAGATTTAGGGCACTCGCATGTGTCTACCGATGGGAGTCGCTTGGGGGTGGCGGCAGCGGATGAAGAGAGTTAACACAAAAGAAGTCTGGCTGCTGCACGCCTTGTCCTACACGCAACCGCATTAAACAATCATATAAAATTTAACCTGCTGTTTCAAGTACAAAAACACAATGTCTGTGCTCATGTTTCTGTCACGCATACCCCATTTTCAATTAACTCAGCTGTAAGCGTACTCAAGTTAACTATATACATGTTCTTTTTTAAACTCCAAGGTCAGTTAGACGAATAGAACTACGGATAACAGCTATTCTGCGGACAAGTTTTGTTATTAAAAAACCATTTAGAGTCAGACGTTCTTAATGCATGTGCTATTTATGTATTTGTTGATTGATAGATCGATCGATCGATCGATTGATTGGTTGATTGATTGATTGATTCTTTCATTCATTCATTCATTCATTCATTCATTCATTCATTCATTCATTCATTCATTCATTCATTCATTCATTCAT
>JAQQZZ010016205.1:0-11346 GCA_030265115.1 Mopalia vespertina | reverse complement strand
TCTCTGTGTGACTGTTATTGCTCAGGTATTAACATAAAGTCTCTCTGTGTGACTGTTATTGCTCAGGTATTAACATACATGTAAAGTTTCTCTGTGTGACTGTTATTGCCCAGGTATTAACATAAAGTCTCTCTGTGTGACTGTTATTGCTCAGGTATTAACATAAAGTCTCTCTGTGTAACTGTTATTGCTCTGGTAATACATATAGTCTCTCTGTGTGACTGTTATTGCCCAGGTATTAACATAAAGTATCTCTGTGTGACTGTTATTGCTCAGGTATTAACATAAAGTCTCTCTGTGTGACTGTTATTGCTCAGGTATTAACATAAAGTCTCTCTGTGTGACTGTTATTGCTCAGGTAATACATATAGTCTCTTTTTTTACTGTTATTGCTCAGGTAATACATATAGTCTCTCTTTTTGACTGTTATTGCTCAGGTAATACATATACATGTAGTCTCCCTGTGTGACTGTTATTGCTCAGGTAATACATAAAGTCTCTCTGTGTGACTGTTATTGCTCAGGTAATACATAAAGTCTCTCTGTGTGATTGTTATTGATCAGGTAATACATAAAGTCTCTCTGTGTGACTGTTATTGCTCAGGTAATACATAAAGTCTCTCTGTGTGACTGTTATTGCTCTGGTAATACATAAAGTCTCTTGGTGTGACTCTTATTGCTCAGGTTATACATTTACATAAAGTCTCTCTGTGTGACTCCCACAGGTAGGATGCCCTCAGGTACATGTAGGATGGCAGAGATTTTCCTGTGACAAACTTTTTAAAACCTTGTGAAATGTTAGGATATCTACAACTCAGCCTTCCCTCTGAAATTGTTCTGAAAAAAAATGTGGGGTAAAAAGCCTGGTAGCATCTGTTTGCCAGATGAGGTGGAGCTGGAGCTCTGGAAGGAAAGATGCTGGGAAAGACACTAAGTGAATGGGCCAGAGTGGAACAATACCAGCCTTGTTTAAAGCCATATGTTGTCTGTTACACTCCCCCAAGATTTAGAAAAAAGGATAGGTGTGTTTGGCAGGTAGTAGATTAGCCGTCACTCACAATCAATAATCTCTACGGCCGAGGACTGTTCATATTAAAATCTTCTAAAACTAAAATGTACATGTAGCTCAGAATTGAAACCACTGCCCAGTCAATAGCATCAGCAAAAGTAACATGCATTCTGACATGCAATAATAAACCCTATGTCTGACATCTGTATGTCAGGTAACTTGCTGATTCCAGTCAGAAATGTGAGGAGACAACTTCTAAGTTTGTTTGTTAGTTTGACTTACACTTTACCTTAGATTATATCCCTGAAATGAATGCATGCCAGGTGCCCCATGGGGTAAGAAACCCACCAGTCACCAGAAGCAAACAATGATAAGTCAAGACAATCGGAATAAACAAGACATAGACATACATAGATTGACCTGCTCCAATTGTCAGTGATTTCTACAAGAGGAGAAAACAGTCTGAATAACAAAAACATAAGCCACTGTCATCCAAATTTACATATAGACTTCAATGAAATCCCATTTCATCAAACAATACACATGCTTTTGAATCATTTAGATTTAATTATAACAATCGTTTAAAATGATAAAATTATAAAATGATTTAAAAACAATTATTTTTATTGAAAATGCATTTTTAGATTGAATAGTGTATTTTCACAACGTCTACATGTAGGTTTACAGTAATACAATTCACCTCTCCTCTGAAGCCGTTTGGTGGGATACAAGGTCTATATTCAAAACTCTATACATGTACATGTATGTGACAGTTGTGGCTGGGTTTCTTGCAACGTTAACGGACCTAAACATCTGTTAATCTGTAGGTATTGTGATTCAGAGATCTCTCATGGATTAACAGGGGAAGTTTCTGTTAAATTCCTATCGAAACCGAAACATACACATGTACATCGTAACATGTAATATTTATGTAGAGAGAAAATTGCTGTCTTCACTGGGTAAGAATTCGGGACTCGTTCTGCCATAGCCTCTGTAGCTCAGCAGATAGAGTGTTGGGCCTGTAACCCAAAGGTCCTGGGTTTGAATCTTAATGCTACAGCTCTATCACCGTACACCAAAAGCTATAGATGCTTTTGACAAAAAACAGTCTGCCAAGGAATTGCATTAGAAGAAAAATAACTGCATGGCAATGTCGCCTCCTCCGTCATTCAAATCTGTGTCTGATCTGCAGGGCAACCACCACCACACACCCTCAGCTACATGTGTACAAATGCTTATTTATTTTATCTTATTCCAAGAAAATGTGTAATTATTTAATTTATATGTGAAATGTGCTGTGCTAATGAAGGAGACTGGCTTAAGGACTACAACAGAACGGTCCATAGGCTGATTGAGCCTGCAGTCTGCGTGAGATCACTCCTTAGGTAGAGTATAACATACATGTGTGTGTCAGACTGCCTGCCAGCATTGACAGCAGGGAGAAACTCCAATACACTGACAAGGCTTCCCTATATATCCCCAGTCAATCTTAGCAGGGTAACCAATCGTTTGAGATGAACACAGGCAAACAGGCTTTCCTCACAAACAACTTATTGTCAGGAAAAGAGCCTTCTACGTGTGTTAGGAGGTTACCCTATGTATGGTAGATTGTCAGCTCTTGGACAGCAATGGGCAGTTGAAGATTTGAATTTTCAGTTTAATCAGGGGGATCGTTTGTTTGAGATGATCAGAGTAAACAAGCGTTTGGTGGTGTAATCTTACCAGGGAGAAACACATGGACTTTTTCTATTGACAGCCTTGTAACATCTTGCAGAAGACTGGCAATCATTAGGACACCCTGTGAATTGCAGGTGATAATCTAGGGAAGTGGAATGGAGGATTTGAGGTGTTTGATAGCAGGTTAGCTGTGCTCGGCCTTGTATTTAGGATTGTGAGACCTGTGGATGCCACTCGACATACACATGTAGAATGTAAGGTCTGTCAACCACCGGGGACCTAGACATCGCAGCCAGGTTTAATAATATCTCTTATATTCTGTGTTAACGGAGCAACAGACGCCGTGCAAACACATTTGCGGCGCACATGGAAAAGGTTTCCCTTACATACCGCTATAACATTTGCCCGTTCTTGCGGATGTTTCTTTTTAACTCCTACACACATTCTAGGTGCCAGACTATACATTAAAATAGCTCAACTAGATGCGGAGGTGGCAGCCTTTATTTTTTCCACAGAACAGTTCTACAGTTTCTTTGCAAGGGACCGGACTTTAATACATTGAGTATTTTGTAAATATTTGGTGATACTGTACTGTGTAGGTTACAGCTCTTTTTTGTATCTGGTTGCACTACATTGTGTATGTTTACATCTGGCGGGGCCAAACATTCTGTGGTTAGATTGAATCATTGAGGACCTGTGTATTGTATTGGATTTCTTAAAGCGATTCATCTATATATATCATAGGCTAGTACCAGTATCACAGGCTCACACTTGTGAGCTAAATGGATTATTTTGTTATCTGATTCAAAGCCTAACTGAACACTTGTATGGGGAAGTTTTGACCTGGCATAACTGGCTAACAGACATGACAGAGGCGTTACAATTGAACAGTCTATCATCAGTCCGTTTGTTACAATTCACACACATGTGTTTTCAATGAGCTGAACTGTTCAACATTGTGTAGATTTATACCCAGGGTAATTCTATCTAAACTTGAATTCCTGGAACAATATTGCAGGCTGCTCTCAGTACACAGAAGACTTTCTGTTTGTATTCACCAAATGTTTCAGTTGGACATGTGAATTTCAAGAAGGTTAAATACCTGTTCATAAAACCGTGAAAGATACATTGGTGGTGTGTTCATAGACTGTCAAACGCGCTTGTTTACAGATCTTATCTTTATTTTGCATGTGCATGTATGAGCTGATGGTGGCCATTTGGGAATACATTTCCCTACAGGTGTAACAGATATACCCATTTACTATTGAACAGTAGTTATTTATTTCTGTAATTTATGACTGATAATTTTGGTTGGAAAACACCTGAGTTTCTTTGATGATATACTGTTTTCACACCAATAGACAATATTTTGTCTTATTGACTAAAAACTTTACAGTTTATTTGGATGTAGATTTAATGCTTCTGGATATAGAGGACATGTAGACCTACAAGTACATTTATACTCCGTAGCATTTTATATTTTGGTCTAACATTGTGTGTATTTTCATTTTGAGCAGAACAAATATTAAACTGACAGAAAATCATGTGTATTCTCATCTGAGCAGATCAGATACTATTTAAACTACATGTACACTAAAGCCTTTGAAGCCTTTGCTTCTGAAAACAGCTGACTACAAAACATCAATATTATTTGTTTTGACCTGGAGAATGTATGATGTATTAGAAATACACCTGGTTTTTATGTTGACATTATTTCATCTGACTTACATTAACGTTTGACTGTCATTGCGTGCTCCTCTCGTGTAATGTGGTCCTATCGATGGATGGATTACGCTAACCACCGTACCACAGCCTCAATATTTACCTGAGCATCGTGTATAATGTGTTCTAATCCGGATTTATGCAGGCAGATTAATGGTAATGTAGAGGTGTGTTTGATCTATATTTCTGTTTTAAGCTTCAACGTGGCAGACTATTAGACTAGTGCGTAGGCGTATTGAAACGCTTTTGTCTGCATTATAGTGGGCTTTGTTTGGAGAGCCCAAGCTCCTGTTTACAATTGTCTGATGTGGATTAAAAATGGTAAATCTTCAGGTAAAATGATGATTTTGGATCTACTTGTGTTTGTTGTGCAGGTAAAATGACGATCTAGGATCTACTTGTGTTTGTAGTGCAATTTTCATAGAAGAATCAGACTGTCAGTTTATGGTTAAGAGAAGCAGTCAGAAAGTTCTTTAACTCGTTCTTATTTAAGCCCATGAGGAAGGGATTAGTTTTCAATGCTTTAAACTTCTTGTGTTTTCAATGTCCACCATTATAGAGTGCCAGCATCTGAGATTTACACAAGGTGCCACAGCAGACATTCTATGAGAAGGCTTTCACTTCCTGTTACTTATCGAATCAACTTTATGTTTTTGATTTCAAAACTTAGAGATGGTAATTAGCTCCAATGTGTACAGATCCATCACCAAATCTGTTTCAGGAGTGGAGCTCTGGACAGTTTACATTCTTTGAGAAGTCTCTAATATAGATATTTTATATTTGGTTACAAAAATAAGTATTGTTTACATGCAAGAGGCTTTACTATTTTTTTTTATGTGGTATGAAGTGAAAGAAAATACTAATGACTTAAGGAGATTGTGCAGAAAGTGGTTACCTGTTCCTGATTGGATTTCTGGCTAAGTTACTTATTAACCTGATTACATGTAGGTGTAAATGTCATGATTTGTTTCTGGAGATTTATTTTTGAGCTGTTTACATCCAGCAGTGGAAATGTGATTAATGTTTTTATAGCTACAGTATCGGAGGAATGAGATTTTATTTGGTAAACAACTGAATGAAGTCAACTGTTGAAAATAACTGAGACATTATTCATTCACTTTCACTTTCTCAGAAATGAAAGATTATTACTTTCAAGAATATTGAAGAAGAGAAAATATGCCTGAAATTGATGTAGGAAATTGAATAGCCCGTTGCATTTAGGAAACTGATTGTACATGTGGGAGAATTTTATTGATTTAATCTAATGCTTTTAATATAATCCATCACCTCCTCGTTTATTATCTGATTTATTGATTTTCCGAGAATGCACTGCTGTGTGTATGTTTAAAAAAAGGTGGAATCTTTTTTTTATGTGGCAGAGGATTTTCAAGAGAGAAAAATCATTTGCACGGATGTGCTTACAATATAACACACCTGAGCATTGTTTATAGGGTGAACACGTATTAGGATACACCTGAGAATTGTTTATAGGGTGAACACAGATTATAACACACCTGAGCATTGTTTATTGGGTGAACACGGATTATAACACACCTGAGCATTGTTTATAGGGTGAACACGGATTATAACACACCTGAGCATTGTTTATAGGGTGAACACGGATTATAACACACCTGAACATTGTTTATTGGGTGAACACGGATTATAACACACCTGAGCATTGTTTATTGGGTGAACACGGATTATAACACACCTGAGCATTGTTTATAGGGTTTCTGAATTCAAGTTAACAGGATATTATGATCTTTTGTTTCGCTTCTAAGGATAGCGCTAAAGAGTGATACCTGAAGTGCATGGGAACCAAAGAGAAACATTTTGGTGGATATATTTTATATCAAAAGTGAAACTGATACGTTAGTTAAGGCTGTATGGGCTGGTCTGACATTACCTGTATACCTGCTAATTAGCTTTGTAGCTCCTGCGATTATTAAGTAATAATGTCATTTACAAGAAGTAACTATATCGTACATACGTGCAGTTCCAGGAACTCTTGATTCATGAGCAGCGGGGACTTCAATGGTTTTGATAGGATTTATCATTTAACAACAGCAACGCTAGTTTATGAGGGAAATTGGATGGCTTTTGTACTAACACATGTGTAACAAAAGTGTTTTTTGGGGGGAATACTACGCCAAGCTTTAGTTTGGATGACATAAAACTAAAATCAAGGAAATGAACTACGACATAATAGTTCTTTATGATTGGATCCCAGTTGTGTAATAACAGTTGAGTTTACCACAATTTGATTTAAAATGAAAAAACAAATTAAGCAAATTAGCTTTTAAATTTATTGAGAAACTATAATCTATGGTGTGTATGAACTTACGATGAAGATGGAGGCAGGTTCTGAACACACAAACGAGCAGACAGATGAACAGGCCGTCGATGTACCGCTGGAACATGAAGAACAGCTGTCTGATATTTCAGATGACGATGATAGTGGTAAATATTTCCTTACTTCCATTGTATGTTTTGTACATTACAGGTGATGACTTCACAGACTTCACTACATGTATATGTCCCTTCATTTATTCAAAATATATAACAGGCTTACAAGCTTTTAAATAGCCTTTAGGCTTTTGAGTTATCATGATATTTGAGTTCTCACAAATGTTCATTTACAATGTTATCTCGCGACTTTGAATTCTTAATTTAAGCTAATAAATCACAAATTTATTTATTAAATCAATGTGTTAAGCGATAACTTAATAAAATATATCTGATACATGTAATATTAGATTGTCTCCAAACCTATGTATACAGTTATCCTGTATAACTTTATAAAGTGTATACATGTAGATGGGATATGTACATGTATGTAGCTGTAGAACAAATAGAACTGAAGTTGTGAGGGAATATGATACTAAATTGTCCAGGAGATGTGAAGTGTGCAACATTGCATTTCTCTGAAACCTTGATTTTTTTTTGTCTCCAGAAATGCAAATGTATGTAAAATTTAAAATAAAGTTCTGTATTTCAAAAAAACATAATACACAGTTAAATAATTTTGTTTTCTTGACAACCCTCAACAAATAGAATAATATTAAATATCACTCATGATTTACATTTCTTTTGCAACAGAGCTAAGCACTTGACAGTTTTAAAGGGTTGGATATTTGTCTTTGAATACATGTTCATCAATGCCATATAAGTGAAATTCCCGTTAAACAATCAATCAATCAATGAGAAACTGATTTTCACATACACATGTATATAATTTATATTTTTTGAAGACAAGCAATAAACCATGGTGGGCTCAAGTTGATTGTTTTTTATTAGATTTCCCCAATTTTTCCACCATACTTAATAAACAAAGAACAGTTTGAAATGGGCAATCCATCATCATACAAGTGAAATATCCTTGAGTACAACATTAAACCCCGATGAAACAAACAGAATACAAGCAAAAATCAAAACAAGAACTTTTGAATTAGAAACATCTTGTGAAATAGAAGTGTTTTTGGTTTGATATATAACCATGGTGTAACTGTGACATTTACAAATAGCTCCATTGCCCTGTAAACAGTTCCCCTATGTAATACACTGACTCTGATTGACCTGTTGTGAGGACTACACACTGTGTCTACATTAAACATACTAAATATTTGTGATTCTCACATTTAAACGTTATTCAGTTTTCATTATCTACTGTTAGAGCTGAAAAGGAAACAGGAGTTCAATCCTGGTGAAGCAAAATTTTCTTCACATTGAAAATAAATCTGTTTTTTGTCTGGAACTCGGCTTCATGACATCTTGTGCATTCATACACTTGAAATACCCTCAAAGGACAGTGTGAAAGACTAATCAACCGTTGGAAAAGGGAATTTTTAATGAAAGCTTTTTTGCCAGGTAAATACAGGTAGATCTTAATCTTGAGTTGTTCTGGGTAGCCTACAGACATTCCTGGAGAGAAGGTAATAACCCTGTTCATGATATAATACAGGTAGATCTTAATCTTGAGTTGTTCTGGGTAGCCTACATATATTATGAGAGACGGTAATAACCCTGTTCATGATATAATACAGGTAGATCTTAATCTTGAGTGGTTCTGGGTAGCCTACAGACATTATGACAGAAGGTAATAACCCTGTTCATGATATAATACAGGTAGATCTTAATCTTGAGTTGTTCTGGGTAGCCTACAGACATTGCGAGAGAAGGTAATAACCTTGTTCATGATATAATATAAGTAGATCTTAATCTTGAGTTGTTCTGGGTAGCCTACAGACATTGTGAGAGAAGGTAATAACCCTGTTGATGATATGATAGTTGTATTTGTGTGGACTCTGTTAAGACATCTAAAGACAGTGTTTCCGGTAGAATATTTAGAACACTTACACTGTACACTGTACACTGTGAATATATCATTCTTATGGCTTGGAATAATGGTCCAATTTGACCTGACATTTCCCCTTATCTTCCTTTCCCATAGTTTAAAAACATCTATCACTTTTATAGCACACATTTAACTTTTACATGTCAACATGTATTTTTTTGCTGTACAGTGTTCACAACACTGGCAAATTAATTGTACATGTGTTTCTCTGAGTAGAGTTAAATTGCGACTCCAGTAAACTATATACATGTACATGTACATGTTAAAGCTTGACAGTGAAAAGGATAATCAAGCCATCTTCACATTGACATACTTGTACAGTTGAGTACATTGCCTGGCTAATCAACTAAATATCTACAGTACTCATTTAGGAGACTTCTCAATTAGAACACTTGCACCCGACATGTGGATTTAGACTAGGTTACCCAGACAAATAGTTTAACATTATAATACACAAGTAGTGTAATTCTGAAAAAACGATAACTTCATTTCGACTCAATATTTCAGCATTTATTATGCCATCATGGCATAATAAATGCTGAAATATTGAGTCGAAATGAAGTTATCATTTTTCGGAAATTCCACTACTTGTGTATTATGTTTAACTCTTCAGTGGAATGGTTTTTCAATACTGTAACCCATCTGTTAAGCCATCTTTCTTAGAATTGTTGTATCTTTTTAACAGTTACCTAAAATAAACCTGTTAACTTGTGAGAGAATTCTTCTTGTATCTTTGCAAGGCCATCTTTGTAGCTTTTTCAGCTAAAGATTTTCCCTTCTTTTTTTTAATCAATGTTTCCAGTTTAGAAGATTTCGGACATGTTGATGTTTTCTCTGTTTTTTTTATTATAGATCTTTGGTATAAAAAAAGCAATTGGTTTCAACTATTTTTGTTCGTTTTTACAATTGTCAATTTAATGCAGTTATTTTCCAAATGGGAACTGTGAGCAGTCTTACTTATATCATCAATATGCAATGTCTGGCTTACATCATATGAGTGAAATAACATTAAGTTTGACATAAAACACACATTTCTCTGCTGGGAGAATTGAGAACACTTGGAAGAAACTTGCACACCTGGAAGGAATGTCAAACTTGTCACATGTATGTATTTTGCCACACCAGATCCTATAGAATGTCATTACTTTACTTTCAAACTTTCTCCTATTACATTGAGTTCTGCAGGAGCTGTGATTAACATTTATCTTGGCATGATTACACCTGATTCTTTGTACAGGTATTATAATGGATTTTAGGTTGTTAAAATAGTGTAAGCTACATGTTCACTGGAGGGTTGTCCAGCTCCTGTCTCTTTGGGTTGACTGTTCAAGTGACATTGAAAGCATTTGAAACTATTAGAATATCACATGGGGAATTTACTGGACGTAAGCTCTGAGTTTTATTCTTTGTTTCCATATGCAGTTTATTGTTCAAGTTGACAACAGCCTGCAGGGCAATCAGAACAAATCATACAATTACATATAATTATATAATAATGGGGAAGTCTCTCGTTAAATCAAAACTATGTCAAAACTGTTCTTTTTTTTTCTCACTGTTTCTGTTCGTTGTTTCTTAACTCTCTATTTTACCTTCCTCTGTGCCTTCACCTGGCTGTTTTATGTTTTTGTCATCACCTGGTCATGTACACCGGGTCATGGTAACCTTGTAAAGATCCTTGACAGAGCTTTTCTTGTGTGATCCCTGTAATACGCTCTATTGGACTCAACCCATCAACTTCTCCAACCTAGCGAAGTATTGATTCCAGGCTGGCACAACGTCGTGCAAGACACTTGTCAGCACTGTTACATAACTTGGTATTTGTCTTGCGGAAGTGCTCCGTGTTTGTCTTCTATTTCACTTTATGTTAACAAGCCACAGCATCGAACTTGAGCATTAGTTAAAACATAACCATAACACTTTGACATGTCAAAGTTCACTCAATTTGAATG
Organism: Mopalia vespertina; assembly: GCA_030265115.1. Lineage (NCBI taxonomy): Eukaryota > Metazoa > Mollusca > Polyplacophora > Chitonida > Mopaliidae > Mopalia > Mopalia vespertina. Next base: position 633 of record JAQQZZ010016205.1, on the reverse strand, counting down.
TTGTAATTTGCTCCAAACATTTTATTCAAATTAAAGAAGTGCAATTTGGATAAATATTGACAATTTTAATTCTATAATAGATTAACATGTTGTGCAATATCGCTGAAATATACAATAAAAAACATAGAAAATAGAAACGTATATACAATAAAGAAGATAGAAAATAGAAACCTATACCTGTCAGAACCAGATTATACAAATAACTCAAAGAAGAAAACACCTTTGTGGGTGATGCTTGATAAAAACAGAGACATGGCTACTTTGGTGTCTGTGTGTCTGTCCTTACCATAGAGAGAGATTCTCACCCTTTATTTTGATAAAAAAAACCTTCTCGTTCTGTTATTTCTGTTTAGTGGGGCATATTACTGCTTTAATGTCAATAAACCAGCATTATGTCTCAACACTCCGCACCAATTAGTACATGTTATGAGCACTCACACGTAAGGCCAACCATGCATGCTACATGTATGTACATGTATGAAGTAACTTTAGTCCGATATTAAGCTAATGATTTTGACATGTAAACTTAAATAAAACTGTGTGAAAATTAAATTGATTAGGCGAAAATTAATATTAAGTCTGTTTCGGGTAACCCGACCGACCGTATGAAAAACCCGCCGACTTAAATCTTTT
>JAQQZZ010016204.1:0-25114 GCA_030265115.1 Mopalia vespertina | reverse complement strand
AGGAACATGGTGGCAAATTGTTTCAAATTCCAGAGAGCCTCACATGAAATGCTTGGCATATAATTTAAATTGCACAACATGTTTGGTGTATTGAACACATCGGTAAATATTCAACGAACAGGACAGAGTGTTTTTTGGCGAGGCAAGAGGCCATACAGATTCAATATTTTCTGTTTTTCAGAGGCAGGTCTTAATTCTGTAGTTTCCATATAGGGCTATACCTCGTATCCCTATATATACTGAATAGTTTATTGGATACGAATTCGCATCTAGCCTAGAGACAGCTAATTCAGACATATGATTGGATATAGTCTACATCGGCGTTTTTCACCATCTCGCAATAAACATTATGCCTAAATCAGCGGGTAAACTGATATATATTTATAAAAAAAACCCGCTGTTATGAGCGTATAGGGGTAAAGAGACGTCACTCAAAAGTCGTTGTAAAAGACAACAGTTAACTCAGCTAACAGTTAACTACGACTATCTTCTTAACCACCTTGCCTCGGGAATGGTGGACATTTCCCAGAGACAAGGCTGATACCTAACAAGCTCGGTAGAGTTCTGTTTCACGTCGTGTCTCACCTTGTCGAGAAATGACATTTGGCCTAGATTCCCTGCATGCCGTTGCTACCTGATACTATTTCAATAATATAAAACCTCTTCATTGCTTTAACGTGGCTCCGGACTAGTGAACTTTCGAACTAATGCACACACATTTCGAAAAAGTGTCTCGCTATAGTTTGTTAGTCTTTGTAGTTCGAACCAACGGACCATCCAAATACTGAGCCATCGGACTACAGAACTCTTCATGATTTTCTCCACCAAAGAACTATTTTACCTGTTTGTGAATGCTCATTCACGGGTATTGTATCTGTAAAAGCCACGGTCAATTTTTTAAATTATACTTTATTTCATTAACTTTGACCATGCAAAATTCCCATACTGAACTGGCACATGGGTTATATTTAGACCTCATGTTTATCTCATATGTATACCTGGACGACCTAAATGTACTACACTGAGGTCATTAAACACATGACTATAGCCGGGTTTATTACCAAAATAAAACAGGCATACGTCGTTTGAATGGCATTTAGAAGCTGTAGCGGTAACATTACACTATTCTATGGATTTCAATAAAGGATTTCTCGATAATAAATAAAGAAATTGAAATCCATAAAATCGTGTTATGTAACAGGCATAAGGTTAATCATTTCGTAATAGGTATAACAGATGAATTCCAATCGGCCAAACCTCGCGTTATTCTCGTTGTTACGATAACATCACTACGCTTGGCCATGATAGATGTATGAATATGTACCAAAATTGTACATTTCGTTCCTTGGAAGCCTATTCACCAGCGTATGCACTGCCCACACATTCAAAACAAATAAACATAGCTAGTTTCATAATACGCAAATTAAGTTTAGAAATACATTTTGTTCTGAAAGGAAAACAGAGGGCTGTTGTGAATTCTCTACAAAACGCGGTTCATGTTGTCGGTTTATTTGAAAAACAAAATGCATGCCATATAATGCATTATGCCGACGTTCGTTGGACGTCCGAGATTCGAGTACTTCCGAGTGGATGAAGTCAACGCCGCACCCAGTATCTGAGTTTGAATTAAGTCAATTGGTAACACTATTGATGCCTTTATTTTCTGGTTTAATTTGATGAGAATTACAAGACAAGTTAATAAATAAGTGTTTACATGTATATTCAATACTTAACAACAACAAAAACGCATAAAAACTAAAGGAATCTATACACAATTTTTTCGCTCAGTTTTTCTTTAACGTGTTTAACCGGAATAATGTTTTAGCTTCTAATCTAATAGAAAGTCAGTTTTGTTTTGGAACACGTCATTTTCATATATTAAACTTAAACACAGTCGTCCCAATTTGTGATTATTCAATATATTTGTACAAATGCAAGTAAAACAAGAGGTGAGCGTGACTCACTTAATCCTATCGGATGTACTCTGTCAATGTTGGCGCTAAGGAGAAACAAGCTAAAACAGTCACTTTATCCACTGCAACTTTGCTTTAATCATGAAAATAGTTAAATCTTATGGTTATCGAACTATAAATTTGATTGGAATGACCCCACTTTAAATTGGAATGTAGTTAAGTGTAAGACCAATGTGTTTCTAAAATTTTAAAAACCCTTGCTATAAGTGTTCTGCCATACTATTATTATCGTTATGTTGCCATGGAAACCAGAAATTTTATTGGAGTGACCCAATTTTAAATACTTTAGGAATGCAGTTTAGTGATAGAACAATGTGTTTCAAAAATTTGAAAACCCTTTGTTAAGTGGTATTGTTTTTATCATGTTCACGCCCCTATACAGACGGACAGACAGACAAACGGAAAATTTGATTGGAATGATCCCATTTTAAACAGGAATGTAGTTTAGTGTCAGACAAATGTATTTCCAAAATTTGAAAACCCTGCGATAAGCAGTATGGTTTTAAACTTGTTCGCATCGTCTGGTATACAATTATTATTATTATTTATCTTTATGTTGCCATGGAAACCAGACATTTGATTGGAATGGCCCCATTTTGAATAGGAATGTAGTTTAGTGCAAGACCAATGTGTTTCAAAAATTTGAAAACCCTGCATTAAGCGGTATGGTTTTAAATGTATTCACGTCGTCTGGTGTAACATTTTTATTATGTATCATTATGCTGCCATGGAAACCAGAAATTTGATTGGAATGGCCCCATTTTAAATGGGAATGTAGTTTAGTGCAAGACCAATGTGTTTCAAAATTTGAAAAGCCTGCATTAAGCGATATGGTTTTAAATGTGTTCACGTCATCTGGAATACTATTATCATTATTATGTATCATTATGTTGCCATAGATTGAAATGGCCCCATTTTAAAGCGATACTCCTCTCTGCAATAAAATGCATATATGTAAAACAGGCATTATTTCTTGTGTTGAATTATGCTATCTAATTTTCTAAACGAGCTATATCTATTTTATAATTGGATCCTAAACATTGGGTATTTCTAAACTACAGTCAAATTCATCCACGCGGCCATGTCTTGCTACTTTAATCACAAAAGAGAGGAGCTCCACAAATATTGACCTATCAAATATCTTTCTTGTCACACTAGGGGGCCTACGTCACAAGACCCATAGAGTCGACTGCTTAAACCTTTGACAGCTGACACCAATGACCTATAATAGGTCATTGGTTCACACATGTTATTAACCTGTAACACAGCAGAGTGTGAGTCGCGTGTCGTCATGAATAGGGTGCCACGCCCAAAATGTCAGCTACCAGTGATTGTAGGTACATGTAGGTATATACTCGTAACCCTCAAGTGATTTTAGCAGATGAAGAAACGATAAGTCGATATCAAATTTAAGTATGTTTAATAGTAACCTTTCAAGGGATATAGGGGTTATGGCAGCCTGGAGCATCGCTTTAAATAGGAATGTAGTTTAGTGCAAGACCAATGCACGTGTTAAGTGGTATTGTTTATATCTTGTTCACGCCCTCTATACGGACGGACGTCGTGACGACATTATCCCTACGGCATAATATGCCGATGGGATAAAAATGTAGATAAATGATTAAATAAATATCACAATTAATATGTATACCATTCTGGTTAACTATATATGTAAAGGCGGGAATAAAGTCCTAGAGACTTACTGTATCCCAAAATGACATGATGAAAAGGACATAAATGAAAGAATCATTTATTGGTGAATTTCAGTTTCATATTACATATTTTTCTCAAATAAAAACAATTTTTATCAATTGAAATGAGTTTTTTACTGGTTCGTTATATTGTCATTAATTACCTAATTAACATTATTTTCCATGATTAAAGTTTGCTTAATGTGAAAGTCCTTGTTATACCCTATAACTTTCTTCTGTACACAAATGCTCTACTTCCAATAATTCATGGTTCATTTTTACATCAAAGTTACCTTGTTTACATCAGTTTTTGTGTGATTTGGGTACAGCAAGGGTTTCAATATATTTTGTGACCTATCAACGAAAGGGTTAAATAGATTCTGTTAATTTGGTCCTTCAGGTGTAGATCTGTTACTCACTCCAGTATATTTAATACTTTCAGGGTACAGGTAAATGGTACGAGATGCAGGACCTTCATGTTATAGATATTTTACCTCAGATGATTACGCTCTCCGAGAGTTATATCCAGGTGAGAAAAAAACATGGCTCTCATGGTTTTAGTTTTTATCTGCTACCTGTTTGGAGAGAGCTTCCCATACCCTGAGAGCTTTGTGATGTGTGTGTGTGTGGCCCTCTGATTTTCCTGTGTTGGCTTTTGTCAGTGGTGTAGAAGTTCTTTTTCTTGCCGTCATATGTGTCGAATGACCTTAAGTACACCTTAAAACCCCAATCGAACCAGCAAATCATTTTTCTCTAGATGACTTCCTGTAAAACCCTTTTGGATTAACTATACCACGTGTAAGCCATTGAGACCCCATGTTTGTTTTCCGGTCGTCAGGTCCTCATTGTTAAATGTTAGTGACTTTTATTAGATCTACTTTTCTTAGCATATCAGCATATTTTGTTTTAAATGCTGGGGGAACAACACTCCAGCTGGAGGGAAATCAAACATGCATCCAAAACTGAAAAACAAATATTCTATATTTGTAGTGTCTATAAAATAAAGGTTGAAATCAAGTCATTCTTTGTTTTCTGTCTGGAAGGTGTATGAGTTACGACGGGACATCCCTAATCCAATGTATGGTGTTGCTGCAGAGAATCAAACTTCTGATACCATGGAAACAGAAACCGTTGATCTAACACAGGAGAGTAAGAAACCAGGAGATGTGTCTAATCCCATCACCGTTAAAAACTGATCATACTTCTGATACCAGCGAAACAGAAACCGTTGATCTAACCTAGGAGAGTAAGAACCCAGGAGATGTGTCTAATCCCATCACCATTAAAAACTGATCAAACTTCTGTTACCATGGAAACAGATACCATTGATCTAACCCAGGAGAGTAAGGACCCAGGACATCAAACTTCTGATACCATGGACACTGGTGCTCTCAGCGCTAAGGGGCAACATGAAGCCGCTCTGTTTGTGATGTCCTGGGATTGTCCTGTCTTGTCTTTGTTTGTTGCCAGTGGTGGTGGCTTCCTTCACCCATTGGGCTGGCACACTGTGATGTGAGTAAAAAATCCACAAACTCATACCACAGAAACTGTTGATCTAACACAGGAGTTGCGTCTTATCTCAACACTAATTTCTATGCAATTTTTGGATTTACACCTGGACATTTAAATATTTCTAAAATCCCTGGAAAATGAAGGTTCTCATGTTTTATAACACTATTTGGGTGTTTTCTGCTGTGAAAGCAAGAGCTTTTGGGTTTGCCTTCCTGCTGGAGGATATTAAACACTCAAAGGTGTGAGTTTTGATTCTTAATTGTGTGGACTAATCAAGAGGGTCATGGTTTCTACAGCAATTTAGTCTACCTTTTGTATTTGAGATGTTAAATTAGCATGTTTGAGAATGTGTACATCACCAAAAGTGTCATTTCTAAATACTGTTTAAAGACTCCTATATAACATATATGTCAGTTTCATACGTAATTTATTACCAGGGTACATGGTAAATATATGTAAGTGTTAGCATATGTATTTAGATCATTGTAAGGTTATAAAAATATTACAATGACATACTTTGCATTGTTAGTAGTTATGGCGGTCTTCATAAATTGAATAACAGAAAACATAATTTTAAAAAAAGGTAAAAAAAGAAAATAATGTAACAATTTTATTTTGAGTAAATAAAGCTGTTAATACAGTTTGTTTTCTTTATTAGTTGTTAATGTTCCATCTTTGTGTCAAAACTTTACTAATATTCAAATAACTCTGGTTGAGTGAGATATGATTGAAGGGTATAAGATGTCTGCTATTAGGGGGTGATTAATTTTCCACAGCACATATATTTGTATTAAACTTCAAATCTATATGGTTTGGATTAAATTAACTAAAATGTCGTAATATAAATGAAATACCCTTGTGGTTTGCGTTTAATTAATTGACATTAAAAGTCGAACGTACATTGTTTATATGCATGTGTGGTGATCCAAGCTAAGAGACATCATCAGTCTGATCTGGGCTGGTTTTAAGGCTGTTAAACTGGCACACTCACTGCTCACAATGCTTGTTTGTTGTCTCGTGCATTACCGTTATCTATACGGCTGGCATGCTGTGACATCAGTGAAATTTATTATCTTTTAAAAGCAAGATAAACGAATGAAACCAAATCATTTTTTGAAAAAGAGAAACACATGATCATATCATTATGAGGGAGTCTCTATTCGCAACCATTGGTCAGCCTAGGGTATCTGACTACTGTTGTAGGAGTCACACGAGGAAACACCGGCAATCGCGAGGTGGTTTTTACCAGGTTTCCTCCTCTTTTTAGAATCCGATTTAAATAAGGAAAAGTATGAACTAGACGATCTGTCATATAAGTTAAATACCCTTGAGTACGACATTAAGTCCCAAACAATCGATGCAAAGATTCCATTCAGGTTGGAGTTCTAATTTATGTTAAATAACACACTTTAACAAGGATGGTGATAAAATTCTTCAGTCACAATATTTCATAAACAAATTTTTGTTAAGTTATCCATTTTCTTGGTCTACTGCTAAGCTAGTCTTAATTAATTTATGAACAAAAGCCGATTCCCAACCGTTTCATGACCTTGTCGTATTCCAGTAAGGAATTGGGTTGCAAGACTGTTAAACCAACTTGGATACTGGCTAAGGTACCATCCCATCCATTGTTACATGTAAATATTGTAAAAGATCTTGACTAACTTAAATTGCACGACAAAATTCGGACTATAGTGAAACGTCGGACTACTGAACCTTGGACTAGAGTACATGCCTTCGGAAAATGTTTCAAAATAGTGAGGAGAGCCCTTCCCATTTCCAGACATTTTATGAAAAATGTTATTAAAAGACAACAAGGTGTAAGGGCTTCTCAATTCACTTTGAGGCAGTTCACTGATAATGTCAAAATATGTACTATCTCCTTCAATTGTCTGGAAATATTAAGACCGATACAGTTTCTTTTTCTCGCTCTCTCAGAACGTACATGCACGTTGAAAACAATTTGTGTGTCAGTTTGGTATATTAAAACCGTTCCCTAAGAAGACATTTGCCATTCTTCCAATAAAATAAGAGTAAAAAGAATCTGTTACCTCTAGTCGCATGTAAATATCAGTTGGTTACGAGCGTCAGCTTAGATGCGAATACGTATCTTATAGACTATACAGTCAACAGAGATACGATGTGCAGCTGTACCAATAATTGATAAATAAGGCCTGCCTCCGCATAACAAATAACGTTGAATCCGTATGACCTAATTACCGCGGGAAGACATTGTGGTACTGCTGAGAAACGATTGATTTTGACATGAAAATGGACGTCGAGTGGTCATTGTATGGGTCGGTATAACCAAGAAGTGTTGAGAAAGAAAACGAGATGGTTTAAGTTATGGTAAGGTAATGCAATTGTTAAACATTGGAAGATAAAGTACGAATCATGATACCGTTCTGCTGTTTCTAAAGGTTAAGAATACTCCAGTAGCGTAGCTAGCGTTGGCCCTGCTAGCCATATAGACCCGAATTCAAATGAAATCAAAATTGAATTTCAGTACTTAAAATATATGTTATGGTTTTCACCCTTTTCATATTTCCTTTTGGATATATTGACTGACTAGTATTAACACAGGACGATAAAATGTGCTCTGCTCTGCTGGAAAAATAATGGTGTTTTTCTCCCGGAAAGTTCACTGATGGTATATACGGTTCAATTGCCCGAAAATCATACAGTTCCGGGAATTATTAACCAAGCGCTCTCGAAAACGAATTGGCGTCAAGAAGCGATCTGAGCGATTAAGGGCAATAACATTCCAGATCCATATATCAACATAAGAATTTGTAATTTGCCGTGAGATAAATTCTGATATTCTTATAACATGAAACCTGTATCTTACAAGTTAGACCAGGAATCGCCTGTATGGGAGCTCTGGAAATGAAGGGGCATGGAGAACAGATGTGAATTATTTTTTTTTAGCAAGGGGATTTAGATTCAGTATCCTAAAAAGAATGGCCGTATTGTGTGCTATTGTACCAATCTTTTTACCAGAGGTATAAGAAAAATCATTCACTCACGAACAGTAATTTCACTGGTGCCATCCGATGCTGTTTATTATCACTATGCATACATGACAATAATCCCTACTTTGATTGTGTGCTGGCTTAATTCGAACATCAATCCTCATGCTTAATATAAAAGAAGTTTTTTTATTATTATTATTTCTTAACATGTAAACGAACAATTTTTTAAGTACTTATTTTAACTGGTATAGCCGATTATGAGCGGGCAGCTGGTTTTAAACGGTTGAACCAGCTTAGCGTTGTCTTACAAGGAAAAAGAATCGCTTTTTGCAGTTTAATCAAACTTAGATGCAGCTTACGACAGCTTTAAACATTACATAGATTGACCATGGTGGCCTGGCAGTATCCGGTCGCTTTTAAATATCACTAAATCATTGCTGCTCCGATGCACAATATACAAATAGTAAGCATGATTAAGAATGGACCATCAGTTGTTAAGAGCTGACAAATCATCAAGTTCCTTTCTCAAACATGTATTATTTGTTTTGTTATTCACTCTCAGAAAGTATGGTTCTTTGAGGGTTGTTTACAAAACACGATGGTTCTGTGTTGAACCATTGCGACAAAAACGGTTAGTTGGTATTGAAAAAAAGGGAGATATGTTAGGTACCGTTGATGTAAAAGGGTGCCATGAGCCAAGAATGGTTCCGTGACCAGAGCTTTTAACCTCCGAAGAGCCACTTTTCTGAGAGTATATACCGGGTGTACTCGTTCGAGTGTTTGAGATAGTGCTTATCAGAAAGATTAGTCCTACATTTGCGAAACGTCAGACGGGTGGTTGAGAGGGAGCTGCCTCTCGCCCTGGTGCTCTCAGTGCTAAGGGCAGGGTGTTTACAGTCCTTGAAACTCCTGGAAAAATGAAATTCAGTTGTCCATGCAGTACTGGAATTTCCTGAAATTTTTTTTCTCCTTGTCAAATTATGCTTGACATGTTTTCTTTTCTTTTGTTGTGATCTGGGCAATTTTTGACAATTTTTTTAAATGTTTAAGTCATTCGTTTAATTGTAACAGTAAAATCTTCCTGGATACCCCATCTTTATCTTTGAAAACTCCTGGAAGTCCTGGAATTTAATGATTCTAATTTTGTATGAACCCTGAAGGGAAAACATAAAGTCGATCTGTTTGTGATGTGATAGTACAACGCCCTGAGACTGCACTTTTTGTTGCCAGTGGCGTCGAGGGTAGTTTCCATCACCCATTGGGATGGCATGCCGTCATATGAGTGAAATAACCTTGAGTACGGTGTTAAACCCCAATCAAACAAACAAGCGAAACGTCGGCTTCTGTTTGCTTTACTAAGAAAAAATGTGACGGGGAAGTGACATTTCCAAAGCTCCAGTTTGCAGCAGTATATCATTACACGGTCTCGACAGAAATCAAACAATTTAATGTTTTGATTTATCACGTGTTTTCAACCTTTATACGAGTTATATATAGCAATGATGAATGTTGCTTGTGGTTGGAGGATGCGTTGTTAATAAACACGAAAGCCCTGTGGGACTTTCTATCTCACCAGAACACAATCCCCTTAACAAACTCAGAATCATATTATTTCTTTATAAATGTGCTTGTATATGTGTATCTCTGGTGAAAAAATAAAATGAAATATTTGTGCAACAGATTTCAAACCATATTAGAAATTTTTTTATTGACGACCAATGGTGTATTCAGACAAACCTATAATTTGTATGTTAACTCGGTTAAATATCAATACACCATTTACATACTTTTTGCAATACTGATATCTATATCAAATTGTGAATAGTAATTGAACCCGTGTCGCTAAACAGAAACAAGGGTCATATTTCTGAATAAGCGTAACAGCTATTTAAGCCAAATACGATTACGCTTCAACACCGTGTATTTTCTTTATTACCAAACTGAGAATGATTGCTGTTCATCAGTTAGGGCACAAAACTATCAGTTTTCAATTTGAACCATTCTAAAATACTGATTGCTTTCCTCTTCAATTCAGTTGTGACTCTTAACCTTGTTATAATGGGCCTACCTTTTGGTTTCTACACTGTCTTTTTGTGTATACCATTGACGGCGCTTGTTTTAAAATAAGTTTAAGCTGTGTAGTTTTGTTAACTGATAGTAATAATATGTAGTTAATACAATAATCTACTAAACATGTACATTCAAATGAAAGAGATTATCTCCTAGTCCCATGTTTCGCTGTGTTACCTATGGGGATTAACATAAAAATTACATATCTCGACAGCCTAAGCATATACTCTATTTACTATTAGCTTGTCAATATATGACTGGTACGGAGAGCCCCCACTATGAAGGTATATGTCGAGTCTGTCTAATGTACAATAAGCCCGTTACGTGGAGTGCCCCAGCACGTCAGGCATGGATTGTTTTCCATAGAGGGTCGCTGTCGTCTACAACTGCAATCTAATCCAGCCCTGAGATTATAGGCAGTAATTAGCCCTAGCTTAGTTACTAAGCAAACGTTGCTACTGACTACCCTTCTGTTTGCCACACTAGAACCAGCCCCCGTTTAGCCAGATCTCTCACCAAAATTAAACGTCTGATCACACTTAGTCAGGGTTGTGGCGAAAAGAGTGTTTATTTGTATTGGGTGTTCCGCTGATTATCACAGTTTGGAGTTCCACAAGGTGTCTATCAGGAATTAAGCATGTCGCAAGTTGGTGTGTCGCGCCCGGCCACCCAAATGAGTGGGATAGCCAGAGTAGGGCTCCTACCCACCATAGAACATCCCTTGTCGCGTCTCTCGAACCCTGACGATATAGGGGTGGTCCGTGGTGTATCACGGGCTGGATCTTTCTCAGCCGGTCAGGGCCGACCCCTGGCCAATGAGACATCTTACACCCCCAGGAAGAGTTTCAGTGCCGCGGGGAGAGAGAGTCGTCAAAGTAAACGGTTCCAGCCAATCCCACACGCCCAGGTTAATATTGGATCTATCCCTGAAGATGTAGAGGTTACCTTTGGAGATCCCGACAAACCCAGTATACCTATATTTGGTAAGTCTGAACGGCGTTGACGAATGTGTCTAATGGCAAAATGATACAGCCCAGGATGTAGTTAACAATATGGTCAATAATGTTTCAATCTAGTTTTTAAGTACCGGGGGGGGGGGGGGGGGGGGGGGGGGATTCACCATTAACGGAGATTTGCTTTCGGGTTCCAAACGAAAGATATTGAAATTAGTGTCGTCAGGAAAGATTTTGTTTTGTTAGCTTTCACCGAAACAGCAAAAACCCGAAATGATATGTTGCATATAATGGTATTAATAGAAATGCTTAACACTACATCATTCGATCGTTACATTATCTATGACGGTAGACAAAGAGAGAATATTCCGTCTACATGTATACAATACAAAATATAAAACATGTGTAACATTCCAATGTTATAATAATTGTTGGAAATATAGAACATGTGTATGTATGAATGGTCGGCTATGTGAATTAATGACCTACGGAATAAATACAAGCGAACAAGGAATTTAAAACAAGTGATTTTGAGGCTTGGATTGCACAGGATTTATTTTTTGACAGCATTCGAAATGCTTCATTATATGTTTAGTAAGTTTACAAGAAGCATTAATGTCGTTGATATATCCTGGTATATTATAAACGACAACAAGGGAATGAGGAAGGTGAGAAGGTATCTATAAGTTTCCACTATATGCGTATGGCATGTGGTTCACCCAAGGGGGAATCATGTATACAATATCTGTACCTATCGTCACGTATCCGTCAAATCATTGCAATTCGTGGCATTTACGGGATTTTGTATATGGGAGGTATATACCATGCGTGTGGTAATTCAATCATCTATAATCCAGGGTATAGACATTATTCGACTGTTCTGACACCAGGCCTTGGCTAGGTTACGCCTACAAACAGGTTGAATGTCCTGAAGTTAGAGAAATTTAGAAAGCCCATTACTCGTAATCTATACCAATACATTAGAGCCTGTCAGAATTTAAGATCTTAGCTAATACTCTATTGTTATAGTACGCATACTTCAATAATCTTTAAGCTCAGCAGAACAAAATAAACACAAAAACCCGACGAAAACTTCAAAGCCATTAAGAGACCTGATTTCATTTCTTCTGCTTAGTATTATGTAGTTCAACATCATTTGGTAGATTATTCAAGTTTATATAGTCTTAGGACTTACAATACAAGGTAAAAGTAGCGTGTTTGACTGGTGATTAGAAACCCTGTCCAGTCCTTCTTAATTTACTGAAAATTGAACAAGTTATTGACGTTACACAAAACGTAATTTTTTTATCTTCTAGTTCTGTCTCTTCGCTATTTTAGCAGGTGCTTGAGTTTTGTTAACGAAGGCGGTCATGTAAAAAGAACAACTTCCATGTCGGAACATCGTTCCGCTCCGATTCTATAAGAAATGCCTCGGAGGTGAATGGATGCAATATAATTACACAAAACAATATAATGTTAACCGCTATACAGAGGTGGCACCAATTAAAGTGCATACAAAAGAACAGATCAACACAAAGTGCTTCGTAGCTTAAATCACATCTAAATATAAAGTTAATCATTTTTGTATTTACAGCTTGTTGTTAATAGAAATATCGTTATGTGGCTTTAATTTAAATAAAATGTAGATCCAATGACACCGTATCGGCCATAGAAGCATAGCTCAAGTAAATCTCATAGAGTTATCTCCCATCTTTAGAAACCCTCTTTACGTCCAATTTTAATAGCTCTCCGTGAGATTGTATGTTTGTTTGATTTGGGTTTACGCCGTCCTTCCGGTTATTTCACTAACATGACGGCGTGTCAGCGCAATGGGTAATGGAAACCACCATCGACGACACTGGCAACAAACAGAGACAAGACAGGACAATCACAGGACGTAATACAAAGACACCACACACAGATCGTCTTCATGGCACGATACCCCTTAGCTCTGAGACACGGTCGCCTGGCTTGTAGGTAATTGATACTAGATAAAATACGTTATTGACAAAATAACTGTTTGTTTTTTTTCTTCTTATTTATAAAGTGTGTGACACATACATTCGAAAAAATAAACCATGGAACGTATAGAAAGGGACAAATCCATATTGTTGGTAAAAAGTGATTTCTTCAATTATTGTTTATTTTTCTCGAATGTATGTGTCACACAATTTAGAAATAAGAAAAAAAACTTCTATTTATATATTCTATTTACTAGCAAACACTTACAAGCCAGGCGACCGTGTTCTGAGAGCACCAGGGCAACGGTAGGCTCCCAGTATTTCACCTGTTGATAAAGTAGAGCTGACTCGCCCTCATCGGGGTGACCAACAATACTAGTGAAACGAAGTATCTCTTTATAACAGCATACAGATAAGCAATATTAGTATTCTCTTGTAAACATTTTATATGGTGGCAAACCGTCATTAAAACCCTATCATGTATTAGTTGTGTAAACATTTTCTTTTTCTCTTTGGAATATTTGTCTTGTCTAAACCAAATAATACCTGCATGTGCATGACATTGGTTTAAGTATCGGGTTTGTTTCATAATTTTCCCCATCCACCAGACCTGTCTATTTAAATGCGTGTTCTAGATTTTAATGTCCATACAATTGTTGTAAACAAAGCTCGTGTGGGTGCATGGATGGGCCTACCTAGGATTTCATTTCATACAGGTATTGTGGGCGCACATAAATATAGCTCTAAGTATACCTAGGTAAAGATCTGCCTTGTTAAAATATTTATGTCTCTTTTGGCAAATAAATTTTACTATATATGACATCAAACCATGTTGAACGGTGACAATATGTACGTGTTACAATATCGTAGCCCAGGTATAGATATAAACCTGTAGGACTGGGTAATGTCACTTAAACTAGTAATATAGATCAACGTTCAGGATAATGCGACGCAATTTAACCCAGTATGAGAGAACAAGAGAATACTTGAGGTCCTGCTTGACCCCGATTTAATTTAAATCCCACAAGTATTAATAACATCTTATTTTTATCTGACAAAAAATGTTTTAACAAATATTTCAACAGCTGAAATGTTTTTTTGTTTTGTTTTTGATATTTAATAATTTGATCGATTTAAAAAGTGAAAAATATAACGCATTTGATTTGTCAGAAACTTGATGGCGTCGGCGAATGGGGAAGAAGTGACGTTGTCGTATGGGGATTGCACACTGACTACTTCGATTTTAGACACTAGCGCGGCAGTAGCACCCCTTGTGGGAAGATTCGAACGATCTTAATTATCCGGATATCTATATATTGAAATATAATTGTTTGTTATAATTTAACGCAATAAGCTTAAATGACCACAACATACCACACACACAACACAGTAAATCAATCAATCAATCAATCAACAGACTACTGTAACATTCATACAAGTACATGTTCATTACCATTTCATCAATTACCCGTTTTCAATGCAAAACCTCTTCCTTTATGCATACATCCACTTATTATACCACCAATCAATCAATCAATCAATCAATCAATCAATCAATCAATCAATCAACCAATCAACCAATCAATCGATTTATTGATCGATCGATCAATTAATCAACCAATCACACAATCAATCATTAACTAATCAATCAATCAATCAATTACAGTCTGACAATTCTCAAACCATGGATTATCCAATCAATCAATCAGTCAGCAAATCTCTATTTGTATATTGCAGGTAACCGTGCTGACATTAAATATCGCGATGAAGAGGAAGAAAGCAGGGGGAATTTGGTCAGCCGAGCTTCAAGTCGTCTGTCTAAAGCATCCGGCCAAGCCCGTTTGGAGATCGATGAGGTTTGTTTTTAAAAAAAATTCCACTTCTATTCCCCACCGGTACTTCCACACACAAACAGAGACAAACAATTATGGTAGTATTTTGATTTTGATAGGGGAGTGTAGGGTAAGATGAGACATTTATTATATTGCACTCTTCAGTTACTCCGCATGTTTTGGAAGATGATTTGTAAAATGATAAGTTTAACTAATACACATGCTAATGTTGATGAGCCACGACTGAACTTAATAAAATACAAGAAATGTTGATTTTTGTGAGGAATCAAAATACATAACAAGGGTATCATCTTACCCCTCACACACTGTAGGGTAAGATGGACCAATGCACAATGAGAAAAATGGTCACGGCGGCAATTATGGCTATGTCATGTCGGAAAATAAGCAGTAGGGTATGGAAGGGGGACCCTTCTTGAGAAATCCAAAGAATAAGTGTACAGATAGTGGCCAGCGCGACCTTGATTGCTAAATTAAATTTATTGTACATTCCATGGCACGTTCTAAATCCTATGCGTTATAAAGTTATACTCAGAAATTGAAGTGAAAGAATCGACAAAATAATAATATAATTTTTTAATTTAAATTTCAAGTCAAAAATAATATCGTCTTACCCCACTATATTTGTTTCATCCCACATACCCCACATTGGCCGTCCGATAGACATTGGGCGTCAATACGCAAAATAGTCGATATGGCAATTATCTGAAACACGGTGTAAAAACAAATAAAATGCATAAAGCCACACGTTTTATCACGTAACCTTCTCTTCGAGTTAATTTATTTTAATTTTTGGTGAAAGTTGAAAGATTCAACATTTCAACGCCATACCATTGACATGGTAGGTAGCGCATGACAGGACCCTTATATAGAGTATGCAACGGAGTAACAATGCCTGACAGATATTGTATCAGTTGAGTATAGTACCTCTTGTTTCATTAATTTTGGTTCTATTGTCTAATTCACACCACTGTCATATCAAAAATTAATTCATTATGTTCAAATTTATTTATTTTTTAAATGAAAAAAGTTTTTATAAAGACGAAACGTTTTCACTGGTTTAATAAGGTCTACAATAGCTGCTTCGAAGCTCAATAGGCCTTAACTTATAGTATATTGCTAATATAATCCTGGGGCCGATTCCACAAAGCATTTTATGACTTAAGTCAAAATACTAAATTTCATATTTTCGCCACCTGTCTAAATTTAGTTTAAAAAATTTAAATGTAATTATAAATTACTTACATTATCATAATAATGCGTGAATATTAAATGTTTAAATGCAAAACTGTGAAATTTTAGAGCCCTTAAACATTTTGACTTAAGCATAAAACTGCTTTGTGGAATCCGGCCCTGATCTGCTCTCCATCTAATGGGATGTAAATCTGAATAAAATTATAAAGGGGCCTACACATTTAAAACCATTCCTTCTTTGTTTCCAGCTGGAGGTACTTCTTAAAGAAAAAGTCAGAGGAAACTTCTACGACATCAAAAAGAGGTTTAAAGATAGTGATCCTGAAGGAAAGGGAAATGTTACCAGGTAGACTTCTTTGTATAATGTTCGCATTAATTATATGTGATCTGCGAAAGCTAATTCTCTGCCAAATATATTAATGTAGCAAGTCTGAGCTAGACGCGTGTTGTTCATATATTATGACTACCACTGAGTAGTTTAACACAGTAAATATAGTAACAAGTCCGAAGAAATATATTGAATTCATTTTTACTCAACGTTTCTGTTTAATGATCAAACCATCATCAGGAGTAATTTTAACTAGAGACATAGGTATTTATACCGGTATACAAATAGGCGAGGGAAACACCTTGGGCAGTTAAATTTTAAAATAAACATAACGTCTTAAATAATTTACCTGAAGTGTCAAACAACCGTCTTATAATTACATAACATCTGTGTATCAGTAAAGATCCAAACACACTATCTCACATTGACCCAAAGATAATCACATGAGATATATAATTTACAAAACTGAGAGAAAGATAAAATAAAAGGGCAAAGGTTATCTGTGGAAACATGACATTTTGGTGAAATGTACTTACTTACTTGCTGTTGCGTATTCTAAATAGGTCATATATGTTGAAGCGAATTTCCGATTGAAGCGATTTTATCAAATAAATTATTTAACCCATGCACCATTTGTTATTTTACCATTTCTTCAGAGAGGCATTGTTCCGGATCGTGGTGACGTTGTTAAACCGACCACTGAGTCAGTCGATCTATACCCGTCTAATGGATAGATTAGGATTCAGGGACCGCCAGGTGATTAGTATGATAGACTTCTACTCGGTATTCCGTGAAGTCAACGACAAAGAGTATCCCAGGTGGATGGATCCAGTCCACAGGCACTGGCAGGATAAGGCCGCCATGACAGCTAACCAAGTCCATGCACAACTCAAAGAGAAAGCTAGACAAAGGTAATCACTAAGGAGAAATACTTTTTATCTTAATCGTTACTTGCTCGCCTCCACTGGGTATATATGTACTTTAATATGATTCTATGGATGGGTTTCTATATTCACACCACTCTCATATCAACAATGATAAAGAAAGTCAATCAGCAAAATAATAACCCGTCCAAAGTAAACTTAAAATTAAAATAAAAAATGACAGAGTTATGTCACAGACACCCCCTTTAACATGTGTGTGGTAGACAGACTTGTGGAATACAATTATATTAAACCGCCAGATGTTACCCTGATTGTAGATTGCATAATTCTTATACAGCGTCTAAACTATATCAATACATTCAGATCGTCACGATGTAACTCGGTAATTGAGCTTGTTCATGAAATCAAAAATTAATGTTGAAATTCATTGCGTATATATAGCTTGTTTGGAGCCGGAGAAATCGATAGGATTAACATAGACACACCCTAATTTAAACATACTGTCAGAATTGTCAGTTCTTAGACTTTTTATACATAAAAGGTAAATGTTAAATTAAGAAAAAGTCTTTTAGTTCTGGAGAACAATATGAACAGCTAACGTGATTCTGCAATAAAGCTACAATAAATACCTTATGTTGTTTAATTTAAATAAACCAGTGCGAAAAAAAACCCTATCATTTAGCTAATCAAATTTGTATGATTCGTATACCTTCTATATAGTTTACATTTCTTTCTGGTACTTTCTAGCTAGATTTAAAAAAATGTTGATTGACGAATGTATTAATAAATACAATCAAGCGTGATGACAATGAAACTCTCAGCTATTTTGATTTGTATTCAAAGTCCTACTTAAGGTTATTTCATTTATCTGACAATAAATTGACGATCTGCATTGCCGGTAACTTAAAAAAGTATCGCCTCAGCTAGAAAGGCGGCCTCAAAAAATTGAACCGAAAGAGGGCATATTGCAAAATCAAGTTTCAGATACGTAAAACCCTTATCTATTTCACCGTTTCAACTTTATACAATTTTTTTTCTTGTCCTTCACTTGTCCATTGTTATTTCCACAGATTCATGGACCTGGCGGATTTGATTCCACAGATGAATCCAGATGGAACTGGTCACATCCTCAAACCAGAACTGAGAAATGTTCTACAGAAAATGAGCTTTATTATGGACGATGATGAATTTCAGAAACTTTGGCAAAAGTATGTCAAACCCGAAAATTCATCAATAATAAAAGTTAACCAATGCAAGAACATTTACCTAAACGAATGGACCTCTTTGGTTAAAACGGCTTTGAAATTGTTATACTAGAAACATAACTTTGTCTTTCTAAAACCGAAAAAATAATAATAAATCTGTATTAATATTTATTACTTTTTAAATTGTGGACAAGGCTATGTAACCCTCAAAGAAATAGAAAAACGATTTCTTGATAATATCTATTTTGACACTGATTCCATTTTAAATTTCATATAACTAATATTATATTATTCTTTATGTTTGTGGTTCAGGTATGATAAGGATAACACAGGTACAATCAAAGGAGAGAAGTTCTTAAACGCTCTGGGTATCTGTTTACGTGAAGGCACAGCTCGAGTAATTGAACCTGGTAAGAGCAATCACTATTTCGCGCTTCAAACTTGCTTTGGATTTTGGTTTTCTTGTGAATTTGAATCAAATTGGTAGCTGTTTAAGATGCAGGTTATTCAACTAATATTATTTATGCATTGTAATCACGAAGACAATTTGCTGCTAATTTAACACGCCAGAATGGGTGAAACATATGCCAAGTTAGCCAGTCTGAATCGTTGACGTTCATCCGACCAGTTGGCGTCTCTGAATTCGGCTATCGTCTGTTTCCAGCTGATGTATTTACAAGTGGACGCAGCTAGCCAGTTCACCTACCTAACCAATTGAAGTATCGTACGCGTTGGGGTATCCGTCAAGCTTGCGTATTTGGCCAGTTGACGTGTCTTAACTTGTCTGATCAGTTGACGTGTCTTGCTACTTAACTTGTCTGATCAGTTGACGTGTCTTGCTACTTAACTTGTCTGATCAGTTGACGTGTCTTGCTACTTAACTTATCTGATCAGTTGACGTGTCTTGCTACTTAACTTATCTGATCAGTTGACGTGTCTTGCTACTTAACTTGTCTGACCAGTATCTGGTAGATGACTTATCTGACAAGTTGACCTATCTTGTTAGTTGACGTATCTTACCAGTTCACATATCTGACGAGCTAAAATATTTTGACAGTTGACGTATTTGACCAGTTGACGTATCTGACCAGACTTGTTGCACTTGTTTCAGGTCGTGTTTCACGCTCCAGATCTATGAGGAAGAAGGAATCAGAAAGAAAACATTCTTTGGATATTGAGAAATGGTTAAAGAGTAAATTCAGGGAAGGCTTTACCACCATGAAGACCAGCTTTGAGGAAATGGATGCTGAGAAAATAGGAATTGTAAGATTTTTGCTGTAAATCTTTTATGGATAAGAAAAATGTATTTAAAGTAAACATATATCCGATATATGCAAATTATTTTTAACACTTAATATTAATTGATAATCCCGCATCAGCTTCACACAAAGCATAAAGGAATCCGGATTTCTACTTGTAACAGTTGTCAAGAAAAGAATCTGTTAAGAATTCCTATATATATTTTTTAAAAACCTTTTAACTAAATAACTGTCTTGGCTTTCTCAGGTGTCTCATGAAGGCTTTGTGGATGTATTGGAGAAGAGTGGTTTAAAGATTGACAAGTCAATGCTACCAGCCTTCCTGTCACGGTGTTCCGTTCAGATCAGGCGGGATGGAGTTCCTTACAGAGAGTTCTTACACCGATTCCAAGATAGGAGTGAGGAGGGAATGACACATAAAATAATGGCAAATCCAAAACATAGGTTATTATTTTTTTTTCTCACTTTAATGGTATTTGTTTGATTTGTTACACTGCTACAAAACACCTTGTGAACCTTCATTCATTATGAAAACATCGAAATAATGTTTTACAATATTAACAATTTACAATAAATTTGACAAGACTTTTGTATACATAAATTAAAAAAAAAACACGCAACTTAGTACATTCTGATATTAACACTGTATTTTCTGGGGCAATGATAAGACCGCTTGCATCAATGTTACCTACCGGTACTAAATAGTCAATGTTTCATGTGACCTTTTAGATTTAACAATGAGAAGCCCGCCAGCCCAGGAGTGGACTCCAGCCTCAGCGCCATCGAGTCACAGATTATGGTCATGTTTCAAAGAGATTTCCTCGCCCTCTTAGGCTTCTTCCAGTAAGTATTTTCATATATCCTACGTTTTATCTGTCCTGTTCTTCCTAGTTCCTTCTTCCTGCTATAATGTTATTGGATGGCTGCTGTGAACGATAATGACAGCATAATTCAGGGTTCAATACTTTTTTTTACTGTCCATACTTTCTCCCATATGTATGTGACTGCCTAAAAGAACAAATATACCTGAACGAACCCAAGGGCTGCTTAAACTACCCAAGTTTTTAATTCTGTTATCCAAAATCATTCGGATACAGAGTATCGTAAGTGTGGAAATACAGTAATTTGATTTATGTCTTCAGGAAGTTGGATCACTTTAGCCTGGGTCACGTTAGCCAAGAGGAATTCCGCGCTGCCATGGAGAGCCGTTTTGGGCTAGAACTGTCAGATCTTCAGTTTGAGACCATCAAAGAAAAGCTACCGTTAGATGAAGACGGCAACGTCCGATACCGCGACTTCATGAAACAGTTTGACACCAAGTAAGAAAACTCAGTCATATTTAGACAATCCTTCTTTTATCTAAAGGTAACGTCAGTCTTGATATGCTGATGTTTCGTATAATATTTTCTTGGGAACCATTAGTGAACAAAATGATAGGCCGCAATTTCACTCCATTGTTTGTTTTGGTTTGAGTGTTCGAATTGACTGACTTTATTCTGGGATCACCTAAGAATATAACTAAGGCAACATCAGTACGATTCCGTTCGGAGTATTTAAGAAATGAATTCGGAAGATTTGGCGAAGTGCATTTAAAAAAGTGGGGTATTTAGGGACATTTACTCATCTCTAAGGCATTCTCCCAAAATCTTTCAATATCGAAATGGTTTATATTTTTGGTATACTTTAGTTTGGATGTATACTTTCAATACTTATAATTTTAATTGTAGAGGGATGGCTCCCAGTCTTTTCAAACCTCAGTTCAGTAATGGTGAAGCTGATATACTAATGGAGGAGGAGATACGAGAAGAAGAGGAACCCATGGCTGAAAGTCCTGAACCACGATCATCAGATGAAGACCCTTTGCTCGATGAGGCCATCTCCAGGAGAACCCCACAGGAAATGTTCAAAATCATCAAAGACCTCTTAAGACACCAATACCAAGAAGTAGAAGAGATGTTTTACAATATGGATGAGAGAAACACACAGAGGATGTCACAAGAATCTATGTTTCAACTTCTGAAAAGGTAAGACTAGTTTTGTTATTTAAGACGTAAAAAAGGTCCGCAATAGTCCTGCTCTTTTCACAACACAAGACAACAGCTGAGTTTAGAATAAACTGGTTCAATGTCATCATCAGCGATAGGTTCAAATCATCAGGTTTCTTGTCCAGTAGCCCATTCCACAAAGCCATCTTAGCCAAAGTTCATCTTAACTGTTATGGCGACCAGTACTGAAGGTATTGTGTTGTCATGGTAGTTAAGATCAACTTAGGCTAAGATGTTATTTTTCTGTAAAACTAGTCGCCCGACGCGACTAACACACATATCGGCACTGTAGGGCATAGGGCATAGGCTACAGCAATAGAACAGGGGGAAAGTTAAACATTTCAACAGTTATATAAAAAAAGACATAAACCCAGATAATGCTCAGCTCATTAAAGTTTACCAAGTTCCATACGAAGAAAAACACATCCAACTGTGGCTAGTTATTTTAATTCCTTATTTAATGACCCAGCTATAGCCAATGGCAACTAGGGCTTATAATCATACAAATTCATTTCATATTTAATACAGAATATTTACAATCATATACCCACATGCCACAAAATGCAGAATGCAAACTGACTCTTACTTTTATTGTATGGTTACACAATTAATTTTACAAACCTTCTTTCATTTCTAACCGTCCAGTGTATTTTCACGTAGGTACATTGTACATGTATGAGCTTCTAATATCTTTACAGTCTTTAGTGTCAAACCATCAGCTCCGTTGATTTGATAACTGTACTAAAAGCATCAGTCTTTAAGAGTTTTGAATGGTTGCAAGTGTTTTTTTTAATGTCCCTCATTCTATCAAGTTACATGGTCGCCTGAAGTTAATTTTATTGTTCAGTAAATCACACGTTTTAACCAAGTTTTTTTAGTTATGTTTAAATATGAAATTTTCCAACTGGGTACAGAGCAGGAGTCCTGAGATACCTGTAATAAATCGAATTCAACGCAGAGAAAATGGTACATGTTCCTCATTTGTATCGGCAAATCCTTTGATTGACTGTGTTCAATATTAGGTGTTTTTGTGATAACTGGACATTTTAAATCTTACACATACAGGGCCAATAAGAGTGACTAGGAGTAACATCTGTATACCAAAGTGCGATCCAACTTTAACATACATCTTTTTAAAAAATATTTAGACAGAAGTGTCAGTTTTATTAATTTTAAACTTTCACTTAACCTAAAATGATGGGAAAGAACTTACTGAGATTATGTAATTTTTACTTCTTAAAAAAAATATTATAACTCGTGCAAATCTGTAGTGACAGATACAAATGCATTAACTTCAGGTGACTTATATTATCTTTATTTTTAGGTTCAACATAAAACCTGAGATAACTCGTGGTGAAATTCGTGACTTATGGAAGACGTTTATAACCAACACTGATAAAACCCTAGACTATCTTCAATTTGTGAGACATTTCGGCTACTCTCTGAAATCCGCAGCCTTCCCTAACGCCAAGACCAACCCACCGAAACGTGGAGATGCTGACTACATGTTGCGATCCAGGAAACTGAACTGTGCTGCTGATATGATACAAGATACCTTGAGGTCAAAGGTATGATATACTCACAGTTTTCATTGAAACTTTGAACATTGGATAACATCTTGCGTATCTGATTAAGGAATTTAAAGAAGACAAAAGTTACAGTAGCATCAAGCATTGTGATCATACACAATCAGAATAAAATGTGGATCTAGCAACCTAAGGCTGTCTATGGGGAAGCAATCCTGATCCAGCTGCATAAGCTTGCAAGACTACATTTCATGATTTCATGTGTACAATATGTGTGGATGCTTTGGCAGGATTCGAATCCAGATCATGGTCATAAAAAATATGTGTGAATGCTTTGGCAGGATTCGAATCCAGATCATGGTCATAACAAATATGTATACAATATGTGTGAATGCTTTGGCAGGATTCGAATCCAGATCATGGTCATAAAAAATATGTATACAATATGTGTCAATGCTTTGGCAGGATTCGAATCCAGATCATGGTCATAAAAAAAAATATGTGTACAATATGTGTGAATTCTTTGGCAGGATTCGAATCCAGATCATGTTCATAAAACATATGTTTACAATATGTGTGAATGCTTTGGCAGGATTCGAATCCAGATCATGGTCATAAAAAAATGTATACAATATGTGTGAATGCTTTGGCAGGATTCGAATCCAGATCATGGTCATAAAAAAAATGTATACAATATGTGTGAATGCTTTGACAGGATTCGAATCCAGATCATGGTCATAAAAAATATGTGTACAATATGTGTGAATGCTTTGGCAGGATTTGAATCCAGATCATCTTCACAAGGATTCGAACCTAGATCATTGTCATATTAAACGACTTAACCAGTAAGGCTCCACTTCCCACACTACAGCTATACATTATGTGTTTGATACAATTTATAAATATTGTTGTAGATCGAGTACACATGGGAAGAGTTGAGGAAGGAGTTTAGCGAGATGGATGTGTATGGCACAGGGTTCGTGTCGGAGGAGGAGTTTAGAGAAGTCTTGTCAGAACTGTGTGTACATCTGACAAGCCATGAACTCAATATGCTCACCAGAAAGTTTGATATCAAAAATGACGGCAGGTAAAATTATTTTATTTCTGGGTTGTTTTGAAATATAAAATAAAAAAATGTTGTGTTGGCATAACAGGGCACTATAAAGACCATATTTTATAAACAACACAAATACGTTTTACGCATCTTCCATAACAGCTAACAATTTAAAAAAACAAAACTTTTTAAAGCCCAAATTTGACCGAAGTATAATATCATTATTTATCCATGACATATGAAATAAAATTGACTGGATTGAATAATAGAATAATCATGAGCTTTGGTTGATTGTCAGTGATTTTAATGTTTCCCTTAACTGTTTTCTCCATCCATCCTTAGAATTCTAATAATATTACTAATTTTTGACACTGGCTACGGTAAAGTCAGCGGCCATAGTTTTTATTGGAACTAAATTCAATTAATATCGAGGTAAGACATAGGCAGATTGAATTATGGAAACGCTACACATTTTGGTTGTGCTAGTGTCAATTATTGTGGGAATACACATCCGTCATATAAGTGAAATACCCTTAAGCACCGCGTAAAACACCAATCAATCAATCATTAAAACATAGGCTGATTGACAATAAACAAAACGGCTATAAACTTTCTTATAAGCCGGCCCATTGCGAGA